>JAOUZG010018352.1:2528832-2561406 GCA_026289955.1 Argiope argentata | reverse complement strand
TTTTTTTTTTTTTTTTTTTTTTTTTTTTTTTTGTATACTAATGCTGCCAGGGATTAACTCGCCAAGGATGCTAAGATTGATTCAGTAAAAATATTAAATTCCCGTTCAAAGACTAATATTTCGTAACTATTGCACAGGAATGCCATGTAAGGCATTATCTGGAATGACAAGTTTATTATAGAGTGAGCGAGAAAGTTTTGACGAGACCACTACCACTGTTTTTAATATTAAATATACATTGGATAAAGCACATGGGAAATTTAATATTTAAGTAGTCCTTTTTTCACAAGTACATTTTTCGTATATAAACTAGTATATTTGTACATATATTCTCCGACCATCTGGAAAAATATCTGTGTATCTTTTCAGCCTTCTATATTATTCGTGTCCGAACTATACTAAGTTTTTGGTTTTCGCCTCAGATTCGAAGCCCATCTGAATTCCTGCTCGTCGTTGCAATTCTTATAAAAATTATTTTAAGTGGGGAACTACACTAAAGATCGGTTTTTGGCGAGAACATCGGGTATTCTTTAGTTTATTATTTTGAATTTCTAAAAATTTTCTTTTACAAAACTTTGAGATTTTTATTTGTTTATTCAACATGCAACGCCATTCTTGAGTAATCTGTGTTTCTATTTATAAAACACAATCTAGAATAAAATATATTTATATTTTTTCCAAAATTAGATGGAGCGAGTAAATATCAAATGTCTCGTAAAAAAATAGACTCAAATATGGACACTTTTTTAATTGTATATTAATATAAGTACAATTTCTTATAAATTACTCTGTAAATTTTTAATAATGGAAGAAGGGTTAATATCCGAATTTTTTTAAAAAAACTAAATAATGCTTAATTTTCTTTAATTAAATGTAAATATTATAAATGATTTATTCTGACGCCGAATTAGAGAAATTGTGCTTTCTCCCTATCAGATTTGTCTAGTCTCCCCTTCAACAAACCTCTGCATCCACCCCTGAGTTTGGGAAGGGGGGGGTATTTAAATCAAATCCTATTATATATCTCTTTACCTATCATCAATTATAATCTTAAAAGTAAATTTCATTTCTATGTAACAGTTTTGACAAAATGCGGTTTACAATAATTCTTCACATTTGTCTTGTGACATGTATATAATGTTTGCTCGTTGTTTCCAAGTTTTGACATAATGATTTGCCTTATAGAGCTGGGAGAAGGCAGAACAAGCCCACGGCATTTCGAGTGTGCAGCAGGGATTTGATATGAGCGATAACGAATGCAGTCAAGAGGAGGAAGGAAACCTATTTGAGACGATGGATATATTGTCTCCTTCGGGCCACACGGACGCACAAGCTCTTGCTCTCATGCTGCAAGAGCAACTAGATGCCATTAATAATGAAATAAGGTATCTGTAATGAAATGGATACTTATTTAAAATTGAAAAGATGTTTACGAGTAAACAATTTTATTTAGTGCTTGCCACCTTTGGCGACCAGTCGGTTCGCCAGTATTAATGCTCGCTAAAATTTTCATTTATTATTTTATATAGCTGTGTCTCATAAACAGGTTTTTTACCGAAATATTTTTAAACCAAACAAATTTTGATAATCATATAATTCATTTATAGTAATAATGTTACTCATTTATAGTATTAATGTATTTAATGTCATTTTCTTCAGATGTTCTGTTCATTGTACTACTCGTCTTTCTCTATCTATACGTGCAATGATTGTCCCGGAATTGATATTTTACTTAAATGGTGGAGGAAAAGGTCTAAAATGCTACGTTTTTATAGAATAATGAGATTTAAATTTTCATAAATGTAAACACACTAAACAAATAAAGGCACAATTGGTTTTCAAGAGATGGGAAAGTTTAAAAACCGCTTGGAAAATGCCGCGCACAAAGGAAATAATGGTGACACGCACACACACCCTTCTTTTCTTTTCTTTTTTTCTATCCTTTTTTTCTTCACCACTTTTCTTTCTACAAACCCTTTTTTCCCTTCCCTGCCCAGATTATATTTTGAGCAGGCATAAATTAAATATCCATACAGACTAATAATAAAAGCAAATATTTTCTTTCTTTTTTAAACATCCCGTTATCTATAAATGAAAACCAACTGACTTCGCGCATTTCTTTCTAAACAAATCATAATTTATTACTTCCTGCTATCTTACTCGGTGTGGGGGAAGGAAATGAAGATTTTTGGCGGGAAAGTAAGAAAAGTGTCGTTTTAACTATTTTCCTCGCAGTTTTTTCATTTTTTCTCTCCGTAAGAACCATCCTCATGTCTTGACGAAAATATTAGAAAAAAATTAGCCGAATCTGTCGGGCCGTTCTCAAGTTTTGCTCTTAGCAACGCATTTCGGGATCCATTTTTATTAATATAGATATAAAGTTTGTGGATTAGGCTACAATTTCTTATAAATTAGGGAATTAAATTCTAAAAATTAATTTTAAAAATTAATCAATTCATTCTTCACTGCAGCATTTTAAATACACCTATTGATAGATGAAATAGTTTATTATTTTAAATGCCCATGATTATTTAAAAATTATAAATTCTTTTATTCTTAATTTTTGAATTTCCATAAATAATAATTGAATAGTTAAAAAGCCAAAGGAGTATTTTATTAAATTTGTCATCCAAAATTTAAAATTTCATTTATCAACATCAGTAATCAATTTTAAATATCAAATTGATTTGTTTAAATAATTTAACAAATTTCATTAAAAACTGTGTATAGTATGTTCAAAGAATTGGTATTGATCTTTCAACCATCAGGAAGATATAAAAATAATTAATCTTTCTAAATTGAAAAAAATAATAATTAAAAACCAAATAAATATCAAGCTAAAATTGCTATTTTTTATATATATTTCCCATTTTTATTCATCCTCATAGTTATGCATTCTTCTTTAACCTTTTAACTGGGTCTGACGAAATATTCCAAAGCAAAATGAAATGAATATAAGTTAATTACAGATTAACCGATTAAAAAAGAAACTGGTCTATTTGGAAATGCTAACAGATTTCAATTAAATACATGAATAAATTATAAATTCAATAAATAATGACAATTGTTGATTCAATAAATAATGACAATCAAATTCAACATTGTAAAGCTTCTGATTTTTGTTATTTGTAAGACAAAAATTGTGAAATATTCTTCATAATTCTATTTCACTACTCTAATGAATAACAACTGCATGTTATAGTTCCAAAGATCAAACAAAGTTTATAAAAAAATATAATAATAAAACTTAAGTTTATTTAATTCTCAAATACTTTGCTTTCTTCTCATAGATTAATACAAGAGGAGAAGCAAAGTACAGAACAACGAGCTGAAGAATTGGAATCTCGTGTTGGCAGTATGGATTCTATGGGTCTTCTTGCTCGTGCAGTTCCAACAGAAAGACCTTCACCTCCACAAAGTGGACGTTCAACTCCTAAATCTCATTTAAGTCCTAACAGAGATTATTTGCAGAAGTACCATACTGTGAGTACATAGTATTAAAATTGTCAATTATTGTATAATCGATTTTATAATAGTAATAACTTGGCATATTGACAAATTCTTTCTTTTTATAGAAACCATTTTCTCTTCAATGTTTTTGTATATAAAAATCTAATGAACTGTTAAAAAAAACTGACACAAAACTAGAACAAATTTTTTTAATGTATAATGAATCATATATTTTTATGGCAAAGAATTTTGGTTCAATTCGTTTCTTCCTGGATTTTTCATTTTTTCATTTTTCTATTATACTTGTATTTAATTGTGTTCTTTTTCAGAAAACTCTTCTATAAAAGATCTATTGGACATAAATTGGAAAATTATAATTATTATGTGCATATTTAGTTATACAATGTTCCAGGAATAACATGACATTTGTTATTATAATGAACTAAAATGAAACCATATTGGGTTTTCTTAATTGTCTTTCTTTGTCTAAGCAGGATAAAACATGCTTTACATCATACCTCTATGTATTCTTTCTAATGGAAAAATAAAATTCTTTTCCTATTTTGATTTTCATATTTGGACATCGCCTGATATCTTTAAATTTAGTTTCTCCAAATTAATAGAACAGAAAAATATTTATATTTAATTTAATAATAAAATTTATTCTTCAAATTAGAAAATATCCTACTATTGTGTTTTGAAACAGAGATTCTTTTATAGGAAATTTCTTCATCTACTCTAATCTAGATTGCTTTTTTCTAGGCTGTTTTTAAAAATACATTTTTATATAAAGTTTCCTTTTAGGTAAATGGAATTTGGGCCTGAAGTCTGAATTACAGTTACTGTGTAATTTTTAATTCTAACTTTCTTTTTCAGTATTGTCTTTTGCTTGTATAAAATGTTTTGCAGTAGCAGATTTATGGCTAAGATATATGACTTTCTGATTGACTTGCTAGCTGCTGTTTAGAGCTAACAGCAAGTCAATAAGGAAATTTTATTTTCCTAATTATTAAATAATAAATTTGTAAAAATGTTCAAATTCTATTAGAATATGAGAATAGCATTTTACACTTTATCAATTATAATTATTCAAGTTCATTACATTTATTTAGTTATTAAAATATTTATTAACAACAAAAATCTGCATCAACATGGATGCCAGATATTTATTTTTAATGGATAAATAAAACACATATTTTTTCAAAGTTTAGAAAATAAAATGGATTAATCTAAATTGAATCATCAATGTTTAAAATGTGTAAAAAATATTGAACTAAATTGAACAGTATGTTAAAAATGAGGCATTGTGGCTCTCATAATGTGCACTGCCTGGGGTTGAAACATATTTAAATCTGCCACTGTTTTGATTTCACTATATAGTTTTTGGATGTTCGTATTTGTAACACCTTTGATATCCTGAATGTTTGTTTTACATGTTTTAAAAAGCATGGCATGTTATTGTTATTACACCTGTTCCTTGTTGTCTTCAACAAAATTTGTGTTTGAAACCTTCTTTTACACTTTCTCTTTTTTAGTTATACCATTTAAATTTATAACTTTGAATAAAGAAAGTTGACTAAACTTTGGATAGAAAAATTACATAAGAGTTATTAAGTTTTTATTAGTTATTCATTCTGAATTTCATAAGCAGTGGATGGCAACTTGACATAATGTGTAGATTTTTTTACTGAATTTTAGATTTTTTTTCAATCAAATAAAAAAAAAACATTGATTTTACATTTCTTTATATTATGATAAGTTGGTTATTTTCTAAAACATTAATCATTTTTTTTATTTTAGTCATGCCTGAATTTAGGATGTTTATATGTTAAGCTTCAAAAAAGCAAATTGCTTAATGTGTGGCTTTCTATCCAGTGTGTTAGAATTAGTGTTTTAGTTTATGAAACAACCATTCAATTTGAACACTTGCAAGTATCTTTCAGGTCGTTTTTTTCTTTTCAGCATGTTCTAAATAGCATTATTGAACAAATTAACAGTAATAAGAAAACTGGAAGAATGTTAGTATATTTAGTGGCTGATTTATGAATTCATCAATTTTTAAACACTTTTTACTTATTATTTCTACAGCATTTGGGAATAATGAGTAAAAAACTGATTTCCTGCTGTTGTAATTATTTTTTAGGGTTTTTTAGTATTTATTCTAAATTTTTGTTTTTTAAAATAATGTTTAAATGACAGATTTTCAAAATGGTAATTGTAAAACTTTCTATGTTTAATACTTTTTTAAAATTACAGATAATGTGCTTTTAGCTGCTCATTAGTAAATACATGTTTTAAAACATGCAGTATTAAGTAAATTTGTGGAATTACAGTGACAAATTTGATTTGAAATTAGAAGTTTTTGAGATCAAATCCTGATTCAATTTTTAAAAAAACCTCATGTGAATGCTAAACTTATAAAGGTTTTAATATTACATTAACTTGTTTTTTTTAAAAAAATGAGGTGTAAATTTAGCTTTAATTCTTACCATTATACCATTTTATTATGATAACAGTTATAGGAAGTTCTTTTGTATAGAATACAATATCGAATCAGACTCCCATATTCATATCCATTTCAGTCACTGAGCAGTTTAATGGGCATGTCATGGTCAATTAAAAAAAATTACAAAATAATGGCAGAAATTTTAAATAAATACTTAATTCTGCCTTTTTTGTAATTTGGAAAGAGGAAACGTTTGAAACAATAATAAATAGAACTATAAAAGGAAAGAAAAACTTTTCAGTGTTTATTTTATTTTTCATTTAATGAAAGAGATAAAAACAAATGAATCTTAAATAAATAGAAATATAATTTGATTAAACAATTAAATAAGAATTTCTTTTGGTAATAACAAAATAATGTTCAAAAATAAATCAGTTATGCTGTTTTGCTTTTTGAAGAATCAATTAGTTATTATATTTCTTAATTATTAAAGTCTTGTGAGTTTGAAAAAGTAGATATGTTATGGCTTTAATGTAAAATTTTCTATATATTAATAGGTGAAAGCATCAAAACTTTTAAATCAATTTCTAATATTCTTTTATCCCTTTTTAACTATGGATTATTTATCAGAGCATTATAACATATAGATATAACAAAAGTTTTAAAATAGCATATCAACATATTATTACAGTGTAGCAATATATTTATAATTTCATTTTAATATCAAGAATTCCTTTTTCTTTTCTTCTGCATTATTTTAGTCATTGCTGAGAAGAATAAATAATTTTTAAAATAAAGTATTACAGATTTTCTTCTGAGTGATAGATATATTTTTATATATTTACTTTTTGTGGATATCTCTCTAAATTCTTTTCTCATGTTCTTCTCACAGCTTGTTGAAAGTATTTTTTATGGACTCTTTTTTTATGGAATTAAATAAATAAAATTTTACTGCTTTTGCAAATTATTTTTAAATTATCAATTATTGAGAAATTTGGGTTGTGAAAAGTTGAGTGTACATAAAACCTTTGACACAATGCATGTTATCTATTTATCTTTATTTCGAAAGTTACATAGGATTGTTACAATTTACTATTTTCTTTTGATTTTCTTACTTTAAATCTTGAGTTGCCAATCACTGTTTAGAAAATGTTGAGTGTGGGGCGTGAGCACATATATGTCAATACGTGTAAGCATTTATGGATATGTTTTGATGTTCTGCCTTCAGGCTCCCGCATCAATGACCCCAGCTCATATGTATCAATATGCCTCTACTAGCCAGCCTCAACTGGCCGATTCTATGCTACCACAGGTATTTCACGGCGCACTTAGTTTATGCACCAACAACAATAAGTACTGCATTTTTTCAACAATTTTTTTATTTATCTTTGGTGAGTCAAATGAAAATCACTCCTGATAATTAACTCTACAAATACAACTATGATGTGTTTTTTGTGTTTAAACACAATTTATCAATTTCTGTACTATCATCCTAATATTTGCTGACTAGTTTAGCACATCCATTTCAATTTAGGAAGCAAAACATAAGAAGAATTTGAGAAAAAAATCATTCAGTGCTTTTATTTATTTAGGATATGTATTACATACCAGGTATTATATACTATAATACAAAGTGTTGTATTATATAGGATTGAATATCGCAATAATATTATAAAGATCAAGGACCATTCACAGCTCTTATTTATTTTAGAACATCTTTTTCCTGTGATTTTTCTCTCTGTAATCTTTCCTTTCACATTTTTACATAAATGTTTGCATCATGTGAAATCTCCCATCTTAATCAATAAAATCATGCCCTTGTCTTTCACCTGTTTCAAACTAAGCACCTTTCTATCATGTGTCTAATTGTACTTTATATTCTGCCCACTGTTCTTTCTCCCTCTGTTTCTGATACACTTCCTTTTCCAAATCAGTCTGTGTCTGATTATTTCTGTAGAAAGAAATGTTGTGGAATTCCCCCATTTCTTTTGATGTTGTATTCGCATCCATTATTTCAGCTGCATGAAGTGACATGAAATTGTTATTCATGCATTTGATTTATTTTAATAATTGATATATTTAGGTACATATATTCTACAAAGGAAAGAGGAAAAAGAAGAAACATGCAAAATGTTCAGAAATAATTTATAAATTTTAAATATTTGTATATTATTTTGCATTTTAATGTGCTTTTTTGCTTCTCATTCAGGGTATTTTACAGATAACTATGTGCCTTTGCAATATAATATTTAATTATAATATTTTATAAATGTGCTGAAATAATTCTTTTCTGTAAATAGGATATTCATTCTTTATTAATTGCATATAAAATTATAAATTCTGAATGCTTGTTCAGAATGTTGAATAACAAATTTATTCTATAATTTACTTGCTAATTTATAGTTATTGAATGAATTTATTGTATCTTCAATTTTTGTTTGAATATTCAGTTTGCTTATTCCAGCTTGTAAAATAATGTTTCCATTTTAAAATATTATTTGATAAAATTAATATTGATAGAAATAAAATTTTATTTTGATATTTATTTTATGAACTAAATTCTGATATTGGATTTCTATTTTTACAGATTGTAGAAGATGAAAACTATTTTAAAAAGCAGATTTAATTTTCCATTGTATTTAATGTAACATTTGAAAAATGCTGTATTAATTTTTACTTTAGGTACATTCCTCAAAGTTCAACAGTTTTCAACTAAAGGTCCATGTGTATATATTTATATTCACGTACTAATTTTTTTAAAAATAATTACTATTTGATTGAGATTTTGCAATAATAATTTTGCTTCATTGCTTGATGATTACATTCAGATTGACTTTATGAAATTCTGTTGAAATTTAATAAAATATGCAGTCTTTTTTTTCCAGTATAGAGTAATTTTTTAGTATTGTTCCAAATCCAGGTTTTTTCTTTGTAGAAAATTAATTGCAAATGTGCTTTGGATTCTTGTTTTGTCTTTTTTACAGTGGTTTTGTATCCTGTTCAACTTAATTTTTGACACTTTAAAATATTTTAGGATAATCAAAAACATTTTACATCATGGATTATCAAATTTTGCTGTTTTGCATTTCATAAAAATATTTTATTTATTAGCATTTTAATAATCATCTGATTGGCTTTGACTTTTAGTTGCATTATTGCAAAAGCTTTTGTTTAATTTGAAAAGATCTAGTTCCATTGTAGCTGTTATTGCATTTTATAATTGAAATCATCAGTTATTTCTTATTGTCATGTGTTTTCAAAATGCATATGATATTTCATTGAAAAGCTGGTTGACATAATAGAAACATAGATTAGAAGCTTTTGAGAGCATGTTTTTAGTATGTACACTGCCTAGGAAATGAGTATGTTAGGCATAACAGTGATAGTTTGCATTATGACAAAAAAGGCATAGTTTTGGCTTCGAATGGCTTCAGTTTTAGTAAAAGAAGTATAATTTTCGTTTGGCTCACCTTCAAGTGAAGTTATGATTTAATTAATAGAATATTTTTCCATTTAGTTTTATAGTTGCATTTGCTTGTTTAGAAAGTACTATTTACTTTTCAGGGATCGAAATGGAAAACAATTTGTGGAAAGAAAATGAAAATCGGAGCTTTAACTCTCAAATTCAATATATTTTATGAAAAATAAATAACTAAAAAACTTTCCTGTAATGCATGTATGATCAACTAAGACTGAATATATTTCAAATAATCAAACCATTTCGAACTCTGCTAGTAACAATTGACATTAATTACTTTTAATTTTTTAGAATGAGCTTTGTATTCAAATTATGGATACTATTTTTACAGATGTCTTATTTCCCATGATTATCCTGCCAAAAATATAGTTTCTGATGAAAATATATTTTTATTATTTATATTTTGTGTTATAAAAATATCTGTCATCATATTGGCCATCCAAATGAAACACAAGCAACTATTTAAAAAATTCGAAATATCAACATTGTAAACTTTATTTTTACATTAAGAAGACATGTTTAAATAATTATTATTTTAAACTTATTAGCTTAATAAAGTGAGTTTAGAGTTATTGCTTATTATTGTAAAAGTTAAATGAAATCACTGATATATTTAAAGTATACTCAATATAAGAACACACTTTTTTCTGTATATTTGTACTTTAGTACTAAACTTTTCATAAGTAACTATTACATTAAACAAAAATTTGTTTATATGTTTTATGTTATTGTATAAATTATCTAACTATCATAAATATTTTACAGTGTAAATAAATAAATTGTCTTTCCTTCTTATTCTTTTAATAATTTCTTGTTTTTTTAATCAATAATTTACAAACAAACTTTCCATATTTTTGTTACATGTTTTTCTTTTATCCTTCTATTACTTTTATTTTAGGAATTTAACTTTTTATTCTTATTTATTTATTCTTTTTATTCTTATACATTAATTATTATTAATAATAATATTTCTGAAATATACATTATGTGTTGACTGAAATGGCTATGGAAAAAATGAAATATCTATTTAACAATTGACATTTCTGTTGGTTTTAATTAACTCATAATATCATGACATTGATTTTATTTTTATATATGAAAAGTAACAAAAAATACTAATCAAAAACCAAACAAAAATGCAAATTTGTCTTCCTTATTCAAACAATTACATGAAGTACTTCCAGTATTTCCAAAACCTTCTTTATTAAAATTGATATAAAAAAGAGAAGAATTTAAAGTAACTTAAATGGCACAGCAATGCTAATTCGGTGATATTCTTTTTATTTTTTCAGATCCAGACTGTGGCCGAAACTATTGATGATAGCCAACTTTCTCGCCAGTCCAGCCCTCCCACTCCACGCTCACTCAGATTAGAAAGGATAGCTCAAACATTACCTCATAACCCTGATGAATACAGAAGGTGACTCATTTATCTTATCTTATTTTTTATTGTTTATCCTGATATATATATATATATATATATATATATATATATATATATATATATATATATATATATATATATATATTTGATACTCTACAAACAAATTTTAATTAAAAATATATCTTGATGTTGATCTTTACCAAACTGTAGAATTGTCAACATTAAGTAATTAATCATTCCTTTACAGACTCTGTATATCATGAGTGCTTTTTCTTCCTCTGTATATAGACTGATAAAACAGTTGACAATCAAACATTAAGATTTCATTTTCCAATGTACATACACATACCAAGGGGACTAATTTTTTTCCTTATAATCACCCATTAAATAGATTTAACCTTTTGATGTATTCCTACTTTAATGCTTGCTTTGTAAATTAACTATGAATAAGAGTAAAACTAAATTTTAACCCAATGAATGATTAAGATAGACAGTAGAACATTATCCTTCAAAATATAGAAAGGCAATTTCCTTTTCTTTTTTGAAATATCTATAGAAATTGTAATGCTAATGCTTCCAATTTAAAGCTATGGTTAAAATATTTATAAGTATGTTCAAATAGTGTTTCAGCTAAGTATCAAATATAACATAACAAATTCTGATCCTAATTATAATGTGATATATTTCTTAGGGAATTCAAGTTTATTTCCATCCAATAATCTGCAATATTGAAATTTTTCTAATACTTTCAAGCAAAGTATTTGTGTCTTCAACACTATTTGTCAACTGGTCAAAAGTGACAAAATTATATTTAAGACACTAAAATGAGTCATATGAATGCTTATTATTTCATATACTCATAAATAGAGTACAGATATGTTGATATATGTAATGTCAATGCAACATATTTTCATTAATTCGAATTCTTCAGTAGCTTTTCACTTTTCTCTGGTCTTTTGAATTTCCTTTAATAATAATATTAAAATCTTGTCTATAATTTGAAATTTTAACTGTAATTTTTTTTCTGTATTTTTAAATGGATTTTATTGATTGTGTTTGTACTTCATTTTTACAATAATCATTTATGAATAATTTTCAGCTATCCATAATTCACTTTCAAGTTATTTGCTGATTAAAATTATTAAATGTCTGTTTTATTACTTTTTTTAAAGTACTGCTTAAAAAAGATTTGGAAAAATCTGAATTTCTTGAGAGGGGTGCAAAGTTGCAGAGCCCTCAGAGGGTTGTCTACTTTGCATTTTTATTAATCTCGTACTAATAGCAATTATGTAAATGACAAATTTTATTTTTAATTTTTTCATCGAAAAAAGTGTATCAAATCATTTAAACATTCAAATATGCATTTTTCTGTTAAAAATGTGTAATCAATATAAGTTTATAAAATGGCAGTTTGAAATATATATATATATATTAATTTTGATTCTTTTGTGTCTGTTTAGTAAATTTTGTGTTTTCTTTGTGCTGCATTTGGATTATAAAGTGCTCTTCACAGTGCACAATCTCAGCCATCATCATCCATACCTTCTTCTACAGTTCCTCCTGATTTACTCAGGTTTGTCATGCTCCTTCAAATAACTTGCTTTATGTCAGTTGTTCCACTTTATTGGTTTCTAATTATATTTTTATAACTACAAGGGAGACTTTTTTTATTAATAATTGAGTCATTTAGTTTCACAATTTAATAAATTTTTGACTTAAAAGATTTGTCAGTTTACTTCATATTAATTGTTTTACATGATTTTTTTTTGCTTAATTAGTTTCAAATTATATTTTTGTAATTATTAGTGAAATATTTTTCAATAATTAGTCTATTTCACTATTAGATAAATTTTTGAGGTAATGGGTTTGTCTTGTAGCTTCAAATAGCATGCTTTACATGAATTGTTTTGCTTGATGAGCTTCAACTTATGTTGTTATAAGACTTCTTTTTAATAACTGGGCTGTTTAGTTTAACAATTTAATGTGTTTTTAACTTAAAAATGTTCAAAAATGTTAATCATGTTCCTTCACATAGTGTTTTTTTTTATGAATTGTTATATTGGACTGGTTTCGAATTTTATTTTAGTAATTACTAGCAAGACTTCTTTTTCAATTATTGGTGCATTTAATTTTACAATTTAATAAATTTTTTACTTAATTAACATATTGTTTTTTATTTATCTTATTATTTTAATTGTTTATGAAAATATATAGTTTTTTTTTGTTCTATAAAATGGGAAAATTTTTCTTTAAGTAATAAGATTATTATAAAATAAGTCAAAATAATTATTCATTATGACAAACTTTTATTATTTTAATATATATTTATTCAATATTATAAATTTATTTACAAATAAAAGCATTAAATTGTCACTACAGATTATAAAAAATAACATTATAAAAATTTGTTGTAAAAAATAACAAAATTAACAAAAATATAACATTAAAAATTATTATTTTACAAATACGATGAGCGAAATGTACCATAAGATATTAATTGAATTATTGATATTGCTTTAACTAACTATACTTTTATTTATGTGATAACGATTTTTATGTCAACGTATGCTATATCACTGAAATTTTAGAACTCATAGAATTTCTATTTTTTTACAAATTTAGTTATTTAGCAGTCAAACTAATAACAGTTTTCAATCAACATGCCAGCAAACTCAGTTCATCAACTCTAGGCTGTCACTTGACAAGCTTCAATAACATATCTCCAACTAAGCTATTACCTAAACTGCTTCACTGGTATGTTTCTGACAAAACAGCTGCTAAGGGTATAGGGATCAGCAAACAAGTCAGATATATTTAAAAAAAAAAACTTGATTTGCCATTTACCAAGTAAATGTCTGAAAAAATACAAATTCTGTTAATGATAAAATATTATGATAATATCAAAATTTTATCAAATAAATTGTTGCAAGTTCCTATATATTTTATTATGTTCAATTGATTAATATAAAATTTATAAACGTGTACAAATGTAAATATTTATAAATTTCTGTACAGTCTTGAATCACAAGGTAAAAGCATACTTTTTCTCCAAGTTAACAAAATAAAAAAAATTATTAACGTATTGATTAATATATTGATATGTGAAACTAAATTGATCATTTTATTAAAAGAGGTATCTCATAATATGCACTGCTTAATGTTGCAAAATAAATAAATGTACCTCTGGCCTACTTAGTTGGAAATCCATTTTAGTAATTTCAGCTGAGAGTATGAAGTTTCTGTGTTTTTAAACTGCCTTTATTCAAAATTCTAATTATATGAAAATGTTTAATTATCTTCACTACTCATTTTTTAAATTTCTTAAAGTTTTAATAGAACTTCTACTCTTCTTAAGGTTTAAACATTTTATTTTCACAATATACTGAACTGTCAGAATTTGATTATTTTTTTTAATCTGTACAGTGAGAAAAACCTAAATTGAAAGTATCAAATTATACCTGCATTTGACTGACATTTTTGCTTTGCTTCAAATATCGGATATTAAAATTAGAACTCTTACTTTAAACATTTTGATGCTATTGTTATGTAGCTACTGCTCAAAATTATGAATTCTATTCTCTGCAATCCTTTTATGGTGTGATGTTAACATATCAATCTATGTAATCAGTTCAAATATAGTAACCATAATTTGCTATACTATCTGTATAAATTTTTATTTTATGATCCATAGTAAATATAAACTTTCTCAATCTCTTTTCAAATCTAGTAATACATCTCCATTCAGACCAACAGTGGAAAGCAGCCTACTGAATGCTACGTCACCTATTAGTTCAATTAATTCATCTCAGGATTCACTTCATAAAGCAGCTGCAAAGAAAAAAGGTTTCAAGTCATCTTTAGGAAGGTTTTTTAGCAAAAAAGAGAAGGTTAAATCCAAAGAAGCTTTAAATAAAGAACTTATGTCACAAAGTAAGCTGGATCTGTTGATTCTTTGTTCTTTAATTGCTGAAAATTTTGTTGGAAAATATGTTTATTTCTAAAACTTGCATTTGCTATAGTATTTTTTACTTTCTCGAATACTTAGGGAAAGTATAATAATCGTTAAAAGATTCGATTTTTAGATTTTGATGAATGTCCACATTTTAGTCCTCCCTGAGTTCGAAAAACACTTTTTTGGAAAATGTCCGTCTGTCTGTAGCAATGACAATTCAAAAAAGCTTTGATCTATATAAATGAAATTTGGTGTACGATCTTGGCACCAAATTTGTAGATTTCTATCAAATTTTGAGAAAATATCTTTAGAGGAAATCTGTCTGTCTGGCTGCCCGAATATAAGTTTCTATGATAACTACAAAACAAAGTGAGCTAGATTTTAAAAAAATATTCCTTCACATAATTTTCATTTTTATTCTGTACAATTTGTAAACTTTGAACCAAATTATTGACCGTCTTCGATCTGTATTTACTAAAAATTGTAAATATTGTATCCCAAAATTGCAACAAAAAGGACAAAATGCTTGATTGACAAAATTAACTCATTTTTATTCAGATTTCTTTGGCAATTTCACTAATTTACATTATTAAACGAAAATTCAGCGTAAAAGTTAAATCTAAAAAGAATTCTGAAATGGATTGATTTATTCAGAGCTAATCATTTATATGTGCATTTGTTAACTGTTCAAATCAAATTGTTTTAATTTCACAATTAAAAATCTATTAAGTTAAAAATAAAAATACTGATTAAAACCTGTAAATAACTTTTAAAGTTTAAAACCTACAAAATGGCTGTTATTAAAAGTTTTTATGTGCATTGAAATTATAGGCTACTTTATTATTTGACTTAGAAACTTTAGTAGGAAACCAAACATTTCTGTTTCCTCACAAAATCGGGAAAAGTTGTCCCAATTTACTGTACTGCAATATCTCTTAGCTTTAAAAAATAAAGTAAAGGGAATTTATCTAAAAATTGATAAATATTTTCTTTTACAAATCGTGCAATGTAAGATATCAATAAAATAAATAGTTCTGAATAAAAACAGTGTAACTACCCTACTATCACAAAATGTCTAACAACATTGTTACAATATCCACTGATATTTGCCGGCATTCGGAATATTGGACGCCATTTTGTGCTAATAGGATCAGAATGAATCAATCTGAACGAATACCCCCCCCCCCCAAGGTTCTCGGAGGAGGACCTTTTGCATGTTGCAAAGTTCCACCAGTTCCTTCTAGAATTAGCTATTCCTAAAACCTTTCCAACAATTTAAAAAAAAGATGTGTTGACATTTAAAAGTTTACATTTTTTATAATGGGCTGATAATTATTGAAATTACTGTCTTAAAAAGATAAACCTACCATTCGCAAGATTACTTTCAAAAAAGTATTAATATGGTTCACTCCCGAATATCTGGTTTGTGATTATCCCGACTAGTTTTCTTTATCGTAATTGATTGAGGCAGGCAAGGTATTGCACTGGCAACATTACCAAACTTGTGGTATCCGGCATCTGCTAGGATTCCAAGCTTCGTGTGCAAAATATAAGTTGTGATAGGAAAAAAGCAGCGTTCTACTCGTTGTTCATTGTTTCGCCTGTATGGAACAGACCTCAATTGTTGCCGCTGTTTCTGATTGCAAACTGCAAAATACTTACAGGATTCGTTTGGGTGGGTGGGTGTGCTTGCGTGTGTGTGTGTAGGTGTGTATTAAGTATGCTACAGTGAAGTGTACGGGATCCATATTAAAATGCGAACAGTTTATATCTTTTAAATTACTTTTTTGCTCATAAATTCTTGCAGTGCTGTATGTAAGCAGAAATAAATTATCAAAACAGAGTCTTCTATTTTAACTCAACATGTTACCACCAATTACTTCTGAGTTTCACCGGGCCGTCGTAGTTTTCACCTTCTACATGGTTTGAGATAAAAGGAGGGTTTAATCTATATTAATAAAAATGGAGCTCGAAATGCGTTGCTAAGCGCAAAACTGGAGAACGGCTCGACCGATTCGGCTAATTTTTTGTTTAATAGTTTCGTTAAGACACGAGGATGGTTCTTATGGAGAGAAAAAATGAAAAAACTGCGAGGAAAATAGGTAAAACGACACTTTTCTAACTTTCCCGCCAAAAATCTGCATTTCCTTCCCCCACGCCAACTGAGTGAGATAGCAGGAAGTAATAAATTATGATTTGTTTAGAAAGAAATGCGCGAAGTCAGTTGGTTTTCATTCATAGATAACGGGATGTTTAAAAAAGAAACAAAATAGCTGCTTTTATTATTAGTCTGTATGAATATTTAATCTATGCCTGCTCAAAATAAAATTTCGGCACGGAAGAAAAAAAAAAGAATAACAAAGTGAAAATAGGGTTTGTAGAAACAAAATTAGTGAAGAAAAAAAGGATAGAAAAAAAAGAAAAGAAAAGAAGGATGTGTGTGTATCAATATTATTTCCTCTGTGCGCGGCATTTTCCGAGCTTTTTTTAAACTTTCGCATCTCTTGAAAACCAATTGTCATTATTGTTTAGTGTGTTTACATTTATGAAAATTTGAATCTCATTATTGTATAAAAACGTAGAATTTTAGACCTTTCCCTCCACCATTTAAGTAAAATATCAATTCCGGGACAATCATTGCTCGGATACAAAGAGAAAGATGAATAGCACAATGAACAGAACATCTGAAGAAAATAACACTCTAAATGAATTATGTGATTATCAAAATTTGTTTGGTTTAAAAATATTTTGATGAAAAACCTGTTATGAGACACAGCTAAATAAAATATTATATGAAAATTTTAGCGAGCATTAATACTGGCGAACCGAGTGGTCGCCAAGGGCGGCTAGTTCTCAATAAAAAGTGAGAAAATACGTATTAAAATAGTGAATTTGTGTAAAAAAAAACTGTTAATTGATAAGCAAAGAAGTGAGTTATCAGAACTCGGGCCTATCCGGCCTTTTTTACTATCCGACTTGTCCTTCAGCTACAGATCAGATACTCGAGAGTGTACTGTGTTTTGCATTTTATAGTTGACGTTCAGTTAAGATGTACCATTTTATTTATGCAATTATTTATTTATTCCTTCTATTTGTTAACTACATTATTTTCTTTGCATTTCTGTTCACACACAGGTGCAGGTTTTGTAGATAGCGAAGTATCGACACCGTCTGATCCAACTCCTCCTTCTGGTAGCGTCGTTCAAAAAGCAGAATTTTGTCGAAGAGCCAACAAAAAGTGAGCGCTTTGATTTTTTTTTTTCAAATAAAATACGTATTATTACTTAATTTCAAATATGTTTTTTTATTATTGTGAGGGCACAAAAATTATTTGTTTAGAAGATCGTTTCTGTAATAAGATTACTTATAAGGTAATTTTTCTTATAGAGAAAATTTCTATTTATAATACAATTTCATTTTTTTTGTACAAAAATTTTATTAGTTAACTATTAGATTGTCGGTAATTACATTATGTGATATATTTTAGAATCTGAACATGTTAATTTATGAATATCTGAATATCATGCATATTGTAATTATTATTATTTACTCATGATGTATAATAAATATTGTCTTCTGCCAAAATCTTGACATTATTTATGAGATAATTCTAGAAATATGAAATCTCTTAAGCAGATTTTTTTTTCTGTAGTTATAATTGTATTGTTAGTTAAATTCTCTATAAGATATAACAAATATGAAGCTTTTTGTCAGTAAAATTCAAAATCCATCCAGTGGAGAAAAGGTCCAACAAGTTCAATAATAATGACACTTTATTCTATACGAATTCAAAGTAGCTAATACAGACGTTGCAACACACAAATGGCGAATCAATAACAAACATCTAAAAAAAGCATAAAACTATCGGAGAGCAATTACTCAACAATTCGCTTGAGCTCCCCCATTTACTATTTGATTTATCGACTAACTATTGCTCTGTCTCTTGGTATTTTATTCTTAAATGAGAAGGCATCGTATGTTCTAGACCATTATGATGTCTTTGCTCCTAATCGATGTATTGTCAAAATCCCAGCTATTTCAGACTTCTGTTTTTGTCTTGTGAATGTATGGGTATTGGATCGATAAGATTGAGCTCGCAACGTTCAGGTTCGTAGCCGAGTAACATAACCACTATACAAAAGTAATTACTTGTGTACAGAAGATGTTATCTGACTTATGAAGCTATCACCTCAATCTTCGATTATTAACTCTGCATTTAAACAGCATACATCATAAGTGCCTGTAAAACTTATCTTACCTATTAGAAGACTTACTGAGAGCTTTATTGATTGCTGCTGATCGGATGTCGAATCAATGAGCCTCGATCATGACTACGGACGAATAGAAGGCGGATTAAGTTGATTCTTCGAGAACCTTCTGGGTCTTGATCCGGAAAATATTGAAGGCCGGCAGATAAGCCGGAATCAATTGGATACTTAGTTACAGAATGTGTTCAGGCGCATAGATAGTCAGCGACAAATCAGCTGGCACAATCGAAATGTAAGTGATGAGTAGAGTCCAAGTGTTTTAGTGAATTAGGAACTGAGCAGTGTACTGACAAGTATGAGTTGTCTCCTAGCATAGACGTGCGTTGAGTAACCAGTGATATAATAATAATTCAAGAGATTAATACAATTAAAGTGACAGTGGAGAGTAGCAGACGTTAGGAACGACCATAGTGATGAAATAAGGGAATTCTCTTCTCCTACTGAGTTCTTTACTAGCAGCTTTGCATGTTGTTATCGTTGTTTATTACCGATTATTACTTGTGGGCTGCTGTTTGTTGTAAGCTCTGCTGTGTATGGCTTGTATACAGCGCTTGTGGTCTGCGTTTTCATGTCTTTGTGTTAAAAAAAAGCATTTTTATTTGTTATTGAAGCCTGTTGACTGTGTCACCACACAACCACTGCAGTAAATCTGTCAGAATGGAATTCGGCGTTTATGGAATTTTTATGTGGATAATTTATTTCTGTAATAATATATTATTTTCCTTTATGATTGGAATTACAATTTTATGAAATTTTGTCGGTTTCTTATACTCTCATTTTTGTCCACAGCTTCCATTCATCTCATGTAAGGCACGAGCTTTTAGCTGAATCCATGAAAGCAGGCACACCGTTTGCCTTGTGGAATGGTCCCACGATTGTTGCTTGGCTAGAAGTAAGAAATATTCTGATCATTTCGTTCAAATGCATTCGCAAAACAGTTTGCTTCCAGTTCAGTATTCATTAGCATTTTTTACTGAATAAATTTGCAGTTCTCTGCTAAAATCAGGTGGTAAGTACGTACACAGGGTGATCGACAAAGTCCTTTTAGGCTCATTAAATTCAAAATGGCGTCTCATAGCCAAAGAAGTAACGCGTTAACTATACTAATGCAGGAATGCTGAATTTATTCAGATAGTAGCGAATAAGAAAGTTATGAAAATAATTTCAAAATAAAGAAGAATCCCCAAAAATGTAATTACAAAAATAAAACCTGAACCAAAATAAAAACACCGGAAAAAGTTTCACTTCTTATAGCCAGGGTAGTAATGCGTTAACTATTCTAAAGCATGCTGAATTTATTCAGGTAATTGCGAATAAGAAAGTTAAAAAAATAATTTTAAAATAAAGATGAATCATCAAAACTTCAATTAAAAAAATAAAATCTATACCATGACAAAAACAAAAGAAAAAGTTTCATTTCATCTGTAAAATTGCCGGAGATATTTGCTATTAAATTATGAATTTTCAAAAAAAGTTTCCTCTTAAAATTCAAAAGCTAATTTTTGATGTCCCTTTGAATAAGTTTTTCAGAATTATTATAATTATTATTTCATTTCGCTGTTTTTTAACCATTTAAAAATGTATAATAATACTGCAAATACATTTTTTTTTAATTTTATGATGAATCCTTCATCAAGTAATGGCAATCCCATAATTTTAATCGCAAATATATCGACTAATTTTGCAGATAACTCAATGAAATTTTTTCCTGTATGTTCACTATATCTTAGCGTACATTTTTTAATTAGACTTTTTTTCCGATATTTGTTATATTCTAAATTTTTTATAAGTTTCTTATTTTGCCGCTAGGGTCGCTGTAACCTGTCTGGCAGCGGTTCAAAATTACGAGGTCCGTCCCAAAATAGTCCTAGTGTTGCTTTACAATGGAGCGCTAATATAACTAAACTAAACTAGTTGTTTAAGCATTTTGCATTTTTCTAAATTACTATACAAATTTAGATTTACTGACCTTACCTCATCTATTTACTCAAGCGTTCTAAAGAGTGCCTCTTCCATTTTCAGCTGTGGGTTGGAATGCCGGCGTGGTACGTTGCCGCTTGCAGAGCCAATGTGAAAAGTGGTGCTATCATGTCTGCTCTGTCGGATACCGAGATCCAACGGGAGATAGGAATCAGCAATCCCCTTCACCGCCTGAAATTAAGACTCGCCATTCAGGAAATGGTTGCCCTGACAAGCCCATCTGCACCGAAACCTTCTAGAACTGTAAGTGCGGAAACCTACGTGGTTGTTCGATGATGTTACAAACTTTATAAACAGTTCTGTAAATATTTGTATTCGTCTTAGATTCTCGGACAAAAAGCGCGCGATTAAGGCGTATTTTATGTAAAATCGGCATTTCCAAAGATTTGGCAATATTTTGGTGAACATCTTGGAGACTTGGCGAGATTTGGCAAAAAATAGATAGTTCTAGAAAATTTCATCACCTAAGCTCTAGAAAGGAAATCTTAACGCTCTACTGTTGGAATATAAGTTAATATAATAATTATAAAATGAAAAGAGGTTTACGGATAAATTTCGGTGCACATATATATCTATAGTGTCAAATTTCGACTTGTTAACTTATAACTTAAATAGTAACTTGTCAAATTTTGAGTTAATCCAAAAGGGAGTTAACTATCTGTCGATTTCTATCCTCGGAAACGCTATAACTCAAAACTACATTTACTGAAATCTATCAAATATGGTGTGGGATTTTTTTTTTTTTGTTTTGTTTTCAAATGTAATTTTGTATAAAATTTTTGTTCCAATCGATAAGAAAAAACGTGTTTAAAGCATGAATTCGGCTTTCCCGTGCTATTAACTGCGAGCCAAGGATAGCACGGTAGATTTAATAAACATTTTAGACTCATGCCAAAGATTGATATTTTGTAATTTTTTTAAGCAAGGCGCTTTCTGGGATGACACTTTTTTTAGAGTATGCAACGAAGCTGAACAAATCAGAGTTAAATATCAGAGCAGCAAAGCAAGAATAAAATACAAATGAGTCAGTCACATACCTGGTTAGCTGGAGACAGCAGGAAGAGCAGTAAATTTATTTGATGAGCAGTTCTCTATATAATATTCATATTGAACTCATGGCTCCATCTATTGCTACATAGTATAATTAAAACTAACATTTTAACAGAAGCTATGTGAAGATCACTCACTCCCTTTGGTTTTCTTCCACGCCATGCCATTGGGCTTATGAGGACCCAATGGCATGGTGTGGAAGTTTGGGGAGATTGATGCGAACTCCTTTCGGACTACTCTCCAAACTTCCAAAATATGTCGTATGTCTCTCCAAAGTTCCTAAGTAGGGCGTCGCATTTGTCATCTGACCACGGTTCCAAATTATGATATCTATCTTAAAATAACCCTAGTGTTGATTTAAAAAAGGGGCGTTAATACAACTAAATGAAGCGAATCAGAAAAGATACCTAAGACCAATACATACAATAAAAGTTAACTAAAACAAGCATCAATGAAAGAAATCTTTCTAAATGTAAAATGCAGGCTTTCATGTGCTCTGAGTCACTATCACAATTGCTTTTATGTTAAATTTCATGGATGTAAGTTTGTCTGATAAAAAAAAACACAAGCGTTTTTGTTACGAAATAAAAGATATTTTTTACGATTTCTTCGTCCTTTGCAGTACTTGAACTATAATAGCAAGCTGATAGGAAACTATCCCTTTTGCCTTTCAGAGTTTAGCATTCGGAGAAATGAACCACGAGTGGATGGGTAACGAATGGTTGCCGGCTCTAGGTCTTCCACAGTACCGATCGACGTTTATGGAGTGTCTAGTCGATGCTCGGATGTTAGACCACCTGACGAAGAAAGATCTCCGGATCCACCTTAAAATGGTGGACAATTTCCACAGGTAAGGCAGTCCTGTCCTTCTGCATTTGGGGCAATTATGGTTGATATTTAGTTTAAGATGTTAGTTTTAATACAACTTATTCTTTTTAGTCCCCCCGTACAATTAAAATTTTGTTATGTTAATAACATGCCTGCTGCAAGGACATCGATTCTTTTTTTCTCCCTTTTCCTTTTAAATGTCCAACCTAGGTAGCACATCCTGTAGCATAATATTGTGCAATATTGTGCGATATTATATATTAAACAATATTGCGAATATTGATCAATGTTGTACAATGTGTGTATGCTACTAAGGAACAATACAGTATTCTTGGATGTAAAAATTTTCTGCTTTTGTTTTGATGTCCTTCCAGTTATTTTATATACTAAATGGAAGACTTTTGTAATGATTTTTTTCTACCTTAGAACCAGTTTACAATACGGTATCAGCTGCTTGAAGAGAGTTAATTATGATAGAAAAGCATTAGAAGAAAGGAGGAAAAGTAGTGAGAATGAAATCAAAGGTACAGCCAAAAAAATTTTTAGTTATCTATTTCTTAGAAAAAATTATATTTATAATAGATTCTTTTCTCTGTTTTGCAATTTGAGCCCCCAACAGCATGTGGTGGTGGGGTCTTAGCTTCAAGACTAGTGGCGCAACACAGGTAACTTACGTCCTGGCCGTGATATGAGATTTTTGTCCCCAGTCATTATCAATGGTTTAACAAATGCAAAGGGCACCTGGATCATAAATTATTACTATATCTTTTTTTAGAAAGTGGTTTAAACTCATTAATATTCTATTCCATTGATACCACCTAAACTTTGCGCCAATGGCATCAACACCGGGGTCCGACTTAGCCTAGTTGGGCCCGGGGCAAAAACTTCTTTGAGGCCTCTTCTGCTTTACTAATTTAGTAATGAAGAACAATCATTAAAGGCGGAAACGTAATATAAATTATATTCCATTTGGAGGCCCTCCACTTATGTGAGGACCCAGAGCAACTGCCTTAGTCAGATCTTGATCCGAACCTCTGCTCTTTGCCCTCCGATCGCAACTCTACTGATCAAGGTCTTTTTTTTTAACTGTGAAACCCGATTCCGCTAAAAGCTACATTTTGTTGAGCCTCGCATATATTAAATTGCTGTCAAGAATCAGGCATTTTTCCATTGCTCTGTCGCTGGGGATTCTGGCTCTAAATATTATCATATATAGTTCCAAACTAAAATAGCCTTTATGTTGCTTCAAATGGACTTCAGTACACACCCGAGTGTCCAGTTCGCGATTATCCGGCCTATTTTTCTCTTAACGCACTTTATTGGGGAAGGCAAGGCTTTGCAGAAGCAGTCATCTATTAAAGGACTTTTTCAAAAAGTAAAAACTGTAAGTTTTAACTCTTATCTTAGGGTTGCCTTCTCATATCTGTGTAATCATTTATCGGTAAAAAATATAAACAGTTTGAATAAATTTTCTTAACCACTTAACTGTTTTAATTTCTTTGAAATCTAATAAGATGACATCTTCTATTTTGAGAATCTTTTTTTTTATTCAAATGGAAATCCATTAAATACTTGACTTATCTGTGTATTCGGAGTAATTTTCATATTGAATTATAATCTGTATAAATGCTTCATTTTTAGCTTACAATTATCAAAATTCGATAAATTGATGCACAAATGGCAAACAGTTAAGCGGTTAAGAATCAGAAATTTAACATTTTGTTTGGTTACGATACGATTGAACATTTTGTTTGTTTCCTGCATTTAAGTTAGGAATCATAAAATTCGTGTTAAGATGTGAACACTTTATATCCTATGATTTAATTTTTCTCTTATAATTTTTTGAAACCCTGTATAATTACCTGTACAAAGACTTCCGTTTTAACTCGACACGTAACTGGCAACTTTTATGATTCTACGGACCCCGGCCACCTTCAGATTCTACGTGGCTTGAGATAAATGGAGGGCTTAGTACTCAATAAGAATTGAGAAAATGGTGTTGACTAATATGTTTGGTATAACAACTTTGTCTTCTGGTATTGATGGGTAAAGAAATTGGTTCATAGGACTACGACAAATCTGTTTTTTGTTATCGGCCATCCAATCTTTTCGTTATTTAGCTACCCTTCCGCTACATTAGACCAGATACTCGGGGATGTACAGTAATTGTATAATTAAACTATTATCCTTATTTTTACTTTCTCGCGTATAAAGTACGCAAAGAGAAAGCGTTTCTTCAAATCGTCTTCAAAATGTCTCGAATACGAGATTTTGACGAATGCCCGCTTTTCAAACCCACCCTAATTTAGAAAACACATTTTTAGTATTAGAACTATCTGTAATCATAATAACTCACTGAATGATAATTGAAATTCGATATGTGATATCACAATCAAATTTGTAGATTTCTGTCAAATTTTGAACGATAATCGATTCACGTGCAATTGGTTTTTGCAAAACAATTAATTGAACACTTTTACTATAAAATGAAAAATATTAGTTTTTAGGAGGTTATAGCGGATAGCGCTAGGTCCGAACTCCCAATCTTATGGTTCGTAGCCGAGTATCATACCGATTAAGCAAAAAGGACCCTTCAGCTTGAAGGATATTAATTGGCTTTTATAGAAATCACCACAGAGTATCCCCCCCCAGTGAGTTTGGCGAACGATACTTATGTGAAGTGTTGGTGGTGATGTTAACAACTGTTGTATTTAATGCGCATCTAGGTCATTGAGTTGCCGATAGAGGGCGCCACGACAGTTGAACGAAGCTATGTGCGAAGGTTGCGTTTTTTTATCCAAGGTCGGTCGCCGGGTTACCATTTTTTGAGATTATAGCGGATATCGGTAGGCCCGAACTCCGAATCTTATGGTTAGTAGCCGAGTATCATGCCGATCAAGCAAAAGGGACCCTTCAGCTTGAAGGATATTAATTGGCTTATATAGCAATCACCACAAGTTAAATAAAATTTTGTCTGTGCATTGTTTTAGTTCCAAAGGGCAATTCTATACCAAATTTTGAATAAACTATATTAATAGGTTGTTTATCTGTTCATTTTCATGAACGTAAATGACTAAATGTAATGATTTTATATGAATAAAATTTAGTTTGCGATGCTTTTATTAAAATTTTAATTCTTTGTCTGTATAGTTCTATAGTTGACAGAGAGGTAACTGCATTCTTGGTTTTCCTCAATGTATTATGAAATACCCGATGCTCATATCCGAGATTCTGAAAATAAAATTCTGTGCACTTCGCGGTCTTACTCAAGGTCCACAATTTTTACGAGTAGAAAGAGGATAACATCATTATTAAGGAATAAAAAGTTTCTAGCCCTTTAACCGGCTGGAACGTAGAAAGTCGCTCCAACGTGTCTTTTGAAAACCGGCAGGAACGTAGAAATCCTCTCCAACGTGTCGCTTTAAAACCGCCAGGAACGTAGAAAGTCTCCTTCCGCAAATATCTCTTAACACGGCTACCCCGTAGAAAGTCGCCATTGCTTTCCCCCCTTAAGGGTAATAAACGAGGTGGGGGATCCACATGTTAGAGGTCATTTTCTGGTTTCCGCTGGCAGTTAGAATGCGGGTGGTCCCTCCAATTAGGGAGATAAACTCCTGAGAATAGGAAATCCCTTTCTTGTAAGAATTCGCGATAACAGGACCGATTGGTGATATGAGCTGTATACTTCATTCTTTATTTCAATATTTCATTTCAAATCCTAGAGAAAATTATTATGCTTATTAAAGATAGGAAAACCCTCATATTTACATGACATAATTATGTATAATAGTTAAAGATTGTGATTAGTTCATAAAAGCTGGTTTGAATTTTCTGTACTTGTCTGATGAAATATTAAAAAATCACGTTTGAACGGTTAATAATACTTTTATTAATTAAAAAAAAACCCTTATATATTTTTTTCAATTTATTTTCGTCCCAATTAATAAGCGACACAAATATTTATTAATAAACGCTATTTTAATTATGGCTTAAACTTTGTATGTATTGGGCAAGGGAAGACAAATTTGAAAACTTTTGGATATAATTCTTTATTTATTTTTGACTTTTAAAACTTAACTTTAGGAAAAGTGTTGTTAATTATTTTTATAAACGTTCTTTTTTAATTTATCTTGATAAATATAGCTACTATTATTCTTTTTTTACTGTTTAATATTCTTTTTTTATTTTACTAAGTTAATGCAAGCGTTATTTACTATCTTTTGCAAATCATATTTGTCTTTTTTTTCGGGGGGAGGGTGACAGATTGGAAAAAAAAACTGTTTCTTTTATAAATATGAAAAATATTTTTTTGGAAATTATATATATTTATAATATAAAGAAAAGAATAAAAAAAGAAAATAGATATTTTTTTATTTATAATTTTTTCAAATTATAAAAACATTTTTTAGAGACTATATATTTATAATATGCAACTATTATAAATATATAGTTGAAATCTCTATAAAAAATCAAACCACATTCATATGAGAGGAAGTTTTGTGTCTTGTGAAAGGCTGCGAAAAGCGTAAAAGAAAAAACATACATAGTAATTATAAGGACTTATTAAAAAATGTTTAGCATATGAAAGAAAGAAAATATATTTAATATTTAATACATGATAAATTTTATAGAAACATATATTTATATTCTACAAAATTCCGATGACGAGTGAATTTAATTCATATTTTTTTGAAGAATGGAAGGAATAAAAGGAAATGTGTAATTATAATTATTGCTTTGCATTAAAGCAGTATTAGGTATTTAATGAAATTAAACAAATTCATTAATGGTGGAACTCTATATATTCTAACTGTTTGAACGTATCAGAAGGTAAAACTTAATAATGAGTACTGATTTACATGCATAATTAAAAATTAAAGTAAATGCTATTAAAAGCTAATCAACTCATTAGAGAGTTTCATTTTCGCTCAAGTCTTAAAAAGGGCACCGCATTATAACTTTTATCTTTGTATGTAAAATTTGGCGATTTTACAATATGCGCCATATGGTAATCAATAACTGTCAAAATGAGAATAATATTCCATGTCTCTGATAACGAAAAAGGGCTTCCGTGAGGAAAATTATAAATATCGCGTTTCAAACGAGTGATAAAAGTAATAAATAGAATGAGTGAAATTTTCTTTAAAAATTTATTATGAAGGAGCATGTTCCTAATTTTCTTACACTGAAGACATTTATAAAAATTATAATTTTGCTGCACATAATACAAATTTAATCTATTAAAGGGAATTATAATTTTTAGTTTTAGGTAGATTTAATCTTTATATGTCTTAAAGTTTAATTTTCACAAAATGAAAAAAAAAATCATTGAAATTACTTCAATTGGACAGAGCTAGAGAGAATAAAGTGTCATATAAATGAGGAAAAGAATTGACATTTTTCTCTATTTTTTAGGCGACTGTTTTGCTAGATTAGAAACAGCCAATTTAGAGCTCAACAATCCAAAATTGACTGTGCAAAGGTTATTTCAACTTTATTACGTGGTATTCATACAGAAACACAATCGGCGTCTAAAATCAAACAAACAGGCCGTTTCTTAAGCAAAAACAAATCTTCCTTTTTCGAAAATTTTGTTTGGAAAGACAAATATTGCTTTGATCTAGATAGAAGAACTAATTTCCCATTTAGCAAAATTTTCACGTTTAGAAAAGCGAAAACTTTTCTTCTTGGAAGAAATGCATCATTACTTGCAGTTTTCTGTTCATATACTGCATATTTCTGTTTTTAAAAGCTCTTTATTTGGTCCCATTTTCAACAAAAATATACAGTATGGTACCGATAAATTCAGCTAAATTTTAATGATATTATATCTGAACTAAGAAATGAATTATCTTTATCAGTGGATATTTGATAAATCTTTTCTGACTAATTCAAAAAGTCATTCCTTATATCACATGAACTCCACCACATATTCCCAAGTGTTATTAAGATAATGCAATTCTGTATAGGATAATTAATGTTAAGAGTTAATTTGTACCAATTTTTAAGCCCTTTAATTAATACAAATCCAGGCTATTTTTAAAAATAATTTATTGAAAGGTTTTAAATATGTTATGCTTTAACGAAGCTAAACATATAATAATAATGTTAGGTTATTCTTTTTTTTTAGGTGGGGTTAAGGAGGCTCCCCCAAAGGGGCTTAAATTAGAATTAAAATTATTTCCTAAATTTGATGTTCATGTCAAGAAGTCTATAATTACTCTCAGAAAGCAGTTATAATCATTATCATTAATTGGAGTGGGAAAAAACTAAAGCATTTATATCATAATTAATATAAAAAGACCCCAAACAATATGTGTGCTTTTATATCTTGAGGAATAAACGAATAAAAAAGAAATGCTGCAGTTCATAAAATATAAAACTTGAGTTTAGATTTTATATGTTGGCTTGAACTCGAAAATCAAAACCTATTTTGTATTATTGTGAAGTTCTATTTAGATGATTCAATATGAAATTTTCTTATTAATTCTATTCTGAAAATACTCCTTTTAAAGTAAGCATTATAAAACAAATTTTCTTATAAACGTAATAATTATAATGGCAAGGGAAACAAAATCTATAGAATGATAACTGTGCAGAAATCACAAATCATTATATTTTCTGACCAATTATATATTTTGTTTTGTTAATTTATACAGTTGTATCCCTAAAACTTGGATATGAAGCCACAACTTATGTTTTGTCATATACTCAAAATTCAATTACTTGAATATTAGATATCCTATTCTATCTAAGATATAGTTTTCAAATTTCGCGTGTGAAAATGTTCTCTTTAGACATCTATTTTCTTTATCTTTTTTTTTTTGTAAAATATGTATGCATTTTCTATCAGACATTACCGAAGTTCATCATCAAATTAACCCACTCGTGCACATTTTTTTCTTAATTTTTTTCATTACGAATCTGATTTATATAAATGTTAATTCAATTTTATTTTTACTAAAATTACATAAAAC
The DNA here is from genome assembly GCA_026289955.1 of Argiope argentata. Lineage (NCBI taxonomy): Eukaryota > Metazoa > Arthropoda > Arachnida > Araneae > Araneidae > Argiope > Argiope argentata. The sequence goes on along the minus strand of JAOUZG010018352.1, from coordinate 2,531,593 downwards.
ATGAGTATTAGCGAGATTATAAAAAAATGACGGGAAAGTTAAGGAGATTAAAAAAATTTGACTCTTATCTACAACAATTATTATTAGCCCAATTTTCAAACCTTATTTCAACTTCCTTCCAGCGATATTGCAAATTAATAATTATTATATAGGTTTGGTATTCTAAAATTTGATATATCTGTAGTTATTAGGGACAATTTTTTAAAGATTATTTAATTATTTTTTCTATATTATAATCAGAGTGGATAGTAAAGGGTTTTTCTATATTTAGTATAAATTATAGCTTCGCATAATATAATATTCAAACAAATTTAGTTGTTCTAAGGAAAGGCTAAAAATGCAATAATTTTATTTTCATTTTTTTAAAATTTCAAATATTAATGGACATTTGGACATTTGCTTGCCTTATATTTATATGAGAGAAAACAAACTTTCTTTTACTTTCTGTTGAAGACAATTTTATTCAACTTATATAAATTGTTATGTAATTATTCAATTTTTTGATGGTTTCTATATAAGGAGTCTTTTCCCCAACTAAAATATTTGACTATTTTAAGAAGGAATTTTTTTAAAGCAAAACTACTGTTTAAATTTATGATTTGCAAGAAAAAATATTATAATTTTATGCTAAATAATTAAAATCTTTGAAGTATAATATCTGTCAAATATGGTAGCAAATACGTGTTAGTAATAAGTACTAAGCAAAGCGTTTGCTTTCAGTTTCATCATCATCTTTTATCATAATCTTTAAGATAATTAGATAAAATTATTTAGTAGTAGACATGTGCGTTTTAAAAATTTCTCTGCAGTATCTCAACATTGTAAAATCTTAATGCAATATATCAATAAAAAAAACAAGAATGAATAACCAATGCATGAAAAATTATTCATATTACCTAAAAGCATTTTATTTCTTCAAGTTTACACTTGTTTAGTGTTTTCAATTCTATTTTATTACTACAAATTATTTATTTTTTTATTGAATTATTTTTCCAATTATCCCTATTTATAAATTGTTTATTTTTTTTCAAATAAAAATCCATTATTCATTGCTTTAAAATAATTTTACAATTTTGTTATATTAGCAAGAGTTGCAAGTTCTTTAAGTCCTTGCCAAAATAATATTTTTCTACTGTTCGGTTTATTCTATTATCTAGATTTATATATATATATTCGCTCTCCAGTCTCTAAATTTAATCTAACCCCTAATCTAAAATAAATTATCAAAAATGTAACTAGTGCACTTAAAGAAAATTTATCAGTTTTACCGTGAGAAAAAAAGCGAATATTTCTAAGGCAATGACTCTTAATTATCTGACTTAACCTTATCAATGACTTAATCTTAATCTTATCTTTTCATTCTCTATAGCCCCCCCTAAATGCAAGCCAAGTTTTCCTGCTAAAGGGAATTAAATACCAGAAAACCTACAATGTGAGTGCAAATGACACTCTCTAATGATTAGACACTACTGAATATTGTTTAGAATACAATAGAAAAATTGCCTCTATTAGAAAATTCATTTCTAACGAACTTCCTGAGATCAATCTTAATAGCAACTTTCAAAAATGAAATAAAACATTTTCACCATTGCTTGATTCTACACTTGAAATTTATCTGAAGTATAACAAAACCATACCACTGAAATAAGTTCAACATTAAAGAATGAGTTAAATCATATCTTGATAACAACAATGGGAAAAATTGGTTTGAATTTCATTTTCACAATGAAATATATTGATGTAAAATATTCTTAAATCAGATAAATTAATACACACATTTCAAATCAATTAATTCTCTTTTTTTAGAATTACAACGGGAAACTTAGTTAAAATTTTTATCATGCTTTAAAAGTTAATTATTTACAAAAATATTAGTTTTTGAGTTTTTTAAAAACTATTTGTGAATATTATTGTTGCTTTGATAAAAACAAAATAGTTATAGATGATAAGAAGATTTTAACATCAAGAGAGCCCCGACAAGTCATCTGTGACTGGACCACCAGTAACTTACTGGCTGACCATACCAACATGATTCTCCGACCCAGTTTTTGAAAATTAATTCTATGATGTAAATATTGACCCTTCTCTCCATTTTTCTCTTCTTTCATATAGATATTAATATTTTACACATATATTAATTTTTATTAAGTACCACCTTCTTAATATGAAATACCATTGTTAAGCCATTTTTCTTCCATCCGATTTTTGTGACCGGAAGAAAAGATCCTTTAAATGAAGAACTCTGCCCCTCCTTCACAAACTGACAAAACTATTACAGATTCATTAATATCTATAATTTGTGGTTTTTTTATTTTAATTAATGGACTAAAATTTGTAGCAAGTATTTTTATTATTTCGATGGAAAAAAAAACCCTAATTTTTTATTCACGGTTTTTAAACGTTGCTGAAGTTATGATTATGTACTCTAGAGTGTTTTTTTTTTTTTTCATTATTATTATTTTACTGAGCATCCATCGTTTTAAATTCACATGCAGTGAAATATTGTAAATGAAATTTCTTTAAATTATCCAAACATGATGAACATGGAAGAAACGTTCTGAAAGGGGTAATTCTTATTTGGTGGATACTTGCAGCTGTCTCCTTTTTATCTACAAGATTTCACAGTTTACGAATTTTCACAAAAAAATCATAATGTTGTAATTTAATAAAATAGGTACAGTTGAAATTTTGATTTCATTGCTGAAGTTAAACGAAGAAAAGGGTTTTTTTTTTTTTTTTTTTTTTTTTTTTTTTTTTTTTT
>JAOUZG010018352.1:2499715-2520404 GCA_026289955.1 Argiope argentata | reverse complement strand
CAACTGACTTCGCGCATTTCTTTCTAAACAAATCATAATTTATTACTCCCTGCTATCTTACTCGGTGTGGGGAGTTTTGGCGGGAAAGTAAGAAAAGTGTCATTTTAACTATTTTCCTCGCAGTTTTTTCATTTTTTTCTCTCCATAAGAACCATCCTCGTGCCTTAACGAAAATATTAAAATAAAAATTAGCCGAATCGGTAGAGCCGTTCTCTAGTTTTGCGCTTAGCAACGCATTTCGAGTACCATTTTTATTAATATAGATTTTAACTTCTTTTACAGGCCCATAAGCATGCTGTTCATACTGTAGAAACCCATCATAACGTTCAAGGTGATCGACTCGTCTGATCCACCCACGGATTTAAAAGAAGATTGTTGTGACTAATTTCTTGAATATAAATTAAAGAGGCATGTAGAATAATTCATGTATGTACAGAAAAGTTGTTGAACTCACCCTGTAAGATAGAAGCACATTTGTACAAATATCTTTTTTAGTTCTCCTTTTTAAAATGAAAACTTTAAACTTCGAATTGTAGCATAAAGACTCTTGTTTAAAAAAAAACGAATGTTTTCTTCAAATAGTATTTATTTTCTGTGATTATTTTTTCCTCGTAGGAAACTTTTTTTTCTCTCTGCATTAGATTTTATGATGCAAAACATGAATGAAATATGAATGTAGATAATTAACTCTAGGAATTACAGCGATTGTACATTTTAAAAAGCAATAAATACATCTACATTGCCAATGTCAAGTATATATTTTCCAGTGCTGTTTTTCAGATTTACTTAATAATTATTGGCTATGCGTTCAAAAGCATTAGAGCCAAAACTGATGATACTTATTATAGATTAATCTTTTTGTTTTTACTTACTCTATTTCTTACAAATTCTTTACATAAAAAATAAAAAAAAGAAACAGGAAATTCCTTTTTCTTCCTTTCAAATAGACTAAATATTGAATAACTCAAGACACTATCTTTCATTCTAATATGTTCTTCTTTTTTTATTTCATGAATTATAAACACTTTTAATATTTTTCTAAAATGTTGCAATTTCTTCAATATGCAGTGAATCATTTATATAACATACTTTAAAATTCCTGAGAGAAAATTCGATTTGCAATTACAAAATTGCGTATTGCAAAATTTTAATTTTATTCTTGTTAAAAATAACCATGCAAAATTGATTTCTTTAGGTCTAAAATAGACTTTAAAAATGCGAAAAGGGATGAAACTTGATTTTAAAAATATTCAAAAAGCCAGTTTTCAAAAGATTTCATATCAGTCCAAATTCATATTTCTGGCCAGGTCTTTATTTTTCATGAATTCTTCAATATATTTTATTAAGTTGGTTTTCTTTGTCACATTTCAAGACTATAAAAAGGGGAAAATAAACCTTGATCTAAAATAGAAATCTACTTCCAAGTCAGGAATGGAAACAACATTTAACAGTAAATAGCAAATGACTCGCCAGCAAGGTTTTTATTTATTTATATTTTATTTATTTATTTGTTTATTTATTTTGTAAACTTTTAGTTTTCTGAAAATTTATATTGTATTAAATATCAGTGAAGCAATTTTTTCTTTCCTATTTAATTTCTATCTTTATGACTGAAAGGATAGGTATTTTTTATTGTTATAAGAATACATAATATTTTATTCAAAAAATTATGTATTGCTCGATATATATAAATTTTATTTCTGCAATATATGTATATATAATAAAAACACATTTAAATGATTTGTTGAGAATAAATAGCAGAGTCGTGGCCGAAATCATGGAGAATACATTTTGAACTTTTAGTTCCTTTTATTAATTCACGGGAGCAGGCATTATTTACAAGCGAAAGCAACAAGCACAACACAGAACTGACAGAAAAGCTAAGTGTACAAAAAACGGGCCGAGAAATCATTTTCCCTGGTCTTAAATACCAAGACTTTGATGGGGATAAATATTTTTTATAGAGATTATAAACTTGGACTTCAGTGGGGATTTCCAATTTTCACATATATGAGGTGAGGGAAACACAGGGATCTTTTTAAAAGTATTTTGTTTAGGTCAGCAATTTTAATCTCTCCCACGGAGTGTGAGAAAGTAACAGGCGTTTAGCTGTTTCGGCAATTTTACACAGCTTCTCTTGAATTAATTAGCTAGAGCGAGTGAAATGGATCATGAATTAAGAGAATATTTTAGAATGATATTACTATGGGCTAAATTAAAATAGGGCTTTAAAAATTAATTAGGATTAAAATTAAGAGTTTAAAAATATCATTACTTATATACATTGTTTTCTCTTGAAAATCCAAGATACTCGATAAAAAGTGGGATATATAAAGGTTTCACTGTATATGTATTTAGTTTGATTGCTTTAAAACCCAGATTGGTTTTTCTAAGTGGAAACATTTTGAAATATTTCCAGTCATCCTGAAAAAAAATCTTAGATTAGTTGTTAAATATAATTTATAAAATTATTTTTTATCAAATTGTATATTTTATTTGTTTTAAAATGAAATATGCTCTTTTTTAATATTGAATATTTATTATAATATAAATATTTGTTAATGAAGTTTTGAATAAAATTTTAAATCAAAATGTCTTGCATATAATGTTTTATGAACAATTTGTTGAAATTATAATATTAAAAATTAACGATTTTAAAACTTTCAAAGTTCATTCCAATTTATTTATTACCTACAGTTTTACATATACTTGTAATAAATGTTTTGCATATTCATGTAATAATAATTTAAAAATTGTCTGTGATACATTAATGATTATTCAATTTATTATAACAAAACAGTAGATATACTTCTAAAGATATATAAAGTTTTCAACAATCTTACAATATGTTTCTGCTGTTTGAAACTATGTTTCTATAGTAATTGACTTTTTAAACATTTACTGAGCTTAGTTTTGTATATTTCATCAAAAAAATTTCAGATTCATGGTAATTTTTTTTCCTTGTGTATTAATTCAAAGAATCCAGAAGTTTATTTCCAAATCTGTATAGATGTGTGAAGTTAATTGTAGAATTGTATAAAAAATGTAGTTTAAATGAAAACATGCTACAAAAATTGTGTAGTTACATTCCATGGAATTTCTTACTGTAATTTTTGTGAATACATTGTTGTTGTTATAAAGTATCAAGCCTCCCAATAAAGCACCTATTGTTTATCTAGTGTCAAAAATTTAATTCAAACAATGAAACAGTTTAAGAAAAATCCTATTGTTTAAAAGTTGAAATGAATTTACTAAATTGTGTTTTGGAATCAGAATAATTTATATACTAACACATTGTTGAATGGAAGATTTTTGTCAAAATCGATATATTTAATCAATAGTTTTATTTATAAAAGAATCGAAAGAAAAAAAATTGATGATTTTGAATGTGCATTCATATCCTAACAACAATGTGTTAAGAATGCATCTTATTTCTCTCAAAAATCGTTGTGTGTTTCTTTATATAAAAAGGGTACAAATTCATTTTTCTAGTAATACATAAATACCTATTTCCTTTTATATAGTTATTCAAAAGTTCTAGTAGCATTCTAACCATTTGATATCTTTCAGTGTATTTAACCATTTTTTTAAAAAGCTTTGTGTGTTTCTGAAATAATTTGCAACTCAATAATAACAAACCTAATGTTTTATTTTATTTTATTTCTCAAATAGATAATTTTTAGTTTCCAAATTTAATCTATTATTGTGAATTCCTAGTTTTAAATTAGATAGAAATTGAGGTTGGCACAATTAGATATAGTTCTTTCAAGTGAGAGCCTTCTAAAAGTTGCACATGAACAAAGGTTCATCAGTGAAGTGTAAAGTTAGATGGGTCCAAGATTACTGAGCAATTTAAAATTTTTTTAAATCCTTTTTATGAAACGGACAATTTTATTCATAATGTGACGTTTTCCCGTCGCATTGCTTTGGTAATTATGTATGTCAATTTAAAACTGTTTTATTGTGGCAGATATGTGCATTTTGGTGATTGTATAAAGTTTTTTTATTTTACGTTTAAAAAAAAAACTTTTGATGTTGCATTTGTTTGTTTTATATAAAAAATGTAGAATAGTTTAATTTTTAAAAATATTGAATAACATATTTGAATTTATAGCTATTGGTTATCTGAATCATCGTTATAGGAATTGTGAAAATTTTTATTAGCATTTTTTATGTATGGATCATTCATTCATTCATATTTGCTATGTATCAAATGCAATGTTGGATTACATCAAGTGCCATAGAATTAAATAGAGTGATTATTATAAAGGAAAGCTACTTTGTCTTCCGGGTGTATTATATGCTCCAAGAAGTCCCTAAAAGAAAGGTATGAAATCTGCATATGAAAATATTTAAAAGAATGAACTTTAAAATCCCCCTTTTTCCTACTAGTAAACAGAAATGCAACATGAGAGCAATAAACTATTGCAGTTGAGAATATATCTGCAAGAGTGATTGAAATATGTAATTTAAGCTTATATTCTAGAATGGAATCTAGCAGAATCGAGTTTCTGTTAGATGTTTGTGATTTTCCTGGAACATATCTTGTAAAGTTAAGCCTATATAGTGAATATAAGCTAAATACATTAAAAATATTTAATTTTTTGCTATTCAATGAAATGGGCAATTATTTTTTATCTCCTAATTTTAAGATAATGGGGGGGGGGGACATTTTATTTGCTTGAATGAATTTGTCTGCTTTAAGAATTTAAAATGTATCAAAATATTCCTAGTTTAATTTTAAGTAAAAAAAGCTGTTTTATGTATGTGTATTTTTAATTTTAAAAGTATCAGTTAGTGTTTGTTGCTAATATAAAAAAATTCTGAATCACAAAATGCAATAACTGAATTTTATTAAAATCCCAACTGTATGTGACTGAAGAATAAAGATTTCTAAAAATAACTTATTATTGTACATGGTAAATGAGTCTTTTTCAATTAACATTTTTACTTTAAAAAGATTTTTAAAAATTTTAGCTCATTGTTTTTATTTAAATCAAACTTTTACTAAAGAACCGATTATAAATATTTCCTCCTATTTGTATATATTTTATTTATTTCAACTACCAAATTATGCATGGTAAAAAAGCATTTTGGTTTCAGAAATCTGTACAAAAGTTTCAGAATTCTTTGTATCCATGCATTAAATATAATTTTAAAAAAATCTTAGTTATCTAAAAATTAATAACTCTATTAGACATTTTAATAAAAAAAATTCTGTTGTAAATTTAAAATTCTCTTTTAAAAGAACAATTACTGCTTTTTTGTGTGTTATTTTATATGTAAAAACTTAGATTTAATTCAATCTTTCTAAGATCCTCCCTTCCAAATGGCAATATTGCATTGTGTAACTATCTTTCACTTAAAGGGGGGGTAGATTTTCAAATCTTGTTTATAGATTTGTGAATATTTCTTTAAACTTCTGTTTTAATAATAACATAAAAACTGTGTTTAATTTTAAATTTTTAAAAAGGTAATATATTTTTTAACTATGAAATATATTATAACACCCTCATATAAAATATTTTTAATTTTATGAATCCAAAAAATGATAGATAATATTTGTGACTATTAATGTAGCATATATAGAAAGATTTTGATCAGAAAATTATGATTCACCTTCTAAGGAGTTTTACAAAAAAATTTATTTGAGGAAACTATGCTGATAAATATCACTGTGTCCTACTAATTAGCTTGATTTCACCAAAACTAAAATATGTTTCTCTTCTGCAATTTGGGAATTTGATTTTTTTAATCAATACTTCTTTATAACTTATTTATTTCACATCTTTACAAAAGAAGCAAATGAAAATTTCTAATGAATAAATTTATTTTCTTTTCAGTCTATATGAGCTTTAACATAGAAATCATTTAATAAGAACTTCACAATATTCAAAGGTTTAACTTGTATTTTATTTATTTTTGATATGTCAAAAAAAATCATGCTTTTTGACAGAATTCCCACTCTTAATGGGAGGGGGGAAAACCAAGGAATTTTCTAGAACTTTTCTCAGAAACTTCAAAAATCATACATTTGCACATTGCTGACAAAAATGCAAAGGATAAATAAAAAATTATCACATTAAAAGTTTAATGCATCATTTCTTTCTTCTTTATTATTTCAATATTTGATTTGACAGCATAGGGAAGGACCATATACATTATAATAAAATAATGCAATGTCATCAATATATTGTGACTTTAATGTCTGTTGCAATTTGATATTTAACCATGTGCTCTCTCATATTGAGTGTCTACCCATTCTAAAAGAGGCATCATTTTCACACGCATTAGATTATGATTATCAAAACAAAAACTCTAAAATCATTATCTATGAAGAATTTGTTATAATGGAATCTTTACTCTGACATATGTTTAATTATACTTCTTATTGCTTTGTAGAATGCACAGTGCTAAAAATTCTTTACCAAGGAAATTATGACTTCATGCATAAGAGAATTAAAACAAAAACAATACACCCAATAAAGTTAGAATAGGTCAAAGAAGAATTAAATAAAATATGGACAATAGGGACAGCATATATTTATTTCAAAACACAAAATATTTATAATACATGTAATGTATCCTTTAATTTATTATATACATTATTCTATAATCTATGATACATGTATATTTTATCACTTATTATTAGTCCAACTCTTCATTCCATGAAATACAAATCTGAATCAGATCTGACAACCAGGAATTAACCCTGATAAATATTTTCAAATGTCTTTCTTTAATTTTCTAGTATATTTGCTTACAGTTAAAGAAGGCACACAGGAAAATGCATTTATAATGTTCATAATATTTATGTAACTTATTATATATTATTTAGAATATAACGAAGTTTAATTACATACTACTCTTGTATAAAACACCATTTTGAAAATGGAAACTGTAACAAAATATGTTATGAAAAACATTCTTATTAGTAAAGTAATAATCAATAAAGATAATTCATCCAACAACTGGTATGACAAAATATTTCAATTCAAAAAGTGTAGAATATAAGTTGATTACTCATTTAAGATTCAATTCAACTAAGATATCAGCAAGTACATAATAAGAACTTTAAACATTTTACCAAGAACTTGGTAAAAATATTTAATTAAAGATATAAAAATTCATTATAAAATCAAGACAAAATAATTTTTTTCCAAATAATTCTGTGTCTTTTAATTTTCAAAACCATTTAGTTTTCTGTTTAATTTTACTTTTCTTTACAGAAATAACAATAGTTTAACCTTTAATGTGCTTACATATTGAAAATATATTCAAAATTTACTTATTATTCCTTAATTATATGCTTAGAACATTTATTTCCTTAAATATACAAAAGATTGGTTTTTTATAAGTTGGTATGCAAAAAAAACGAATGGAAAATATAAAAAAGAAATATTCTATAGATCTATATTTTATAAACTGATGCCTTTTCTTCCCATTTCACCTATCATTTCTTCTAAATATTAATCTATGTCATAAGTGAATATAAATGACTCAGCATTTATTAAAGTAAATAATTTTAATTTTTTGAAATTTTATCAAACATAAATTATACTCAAATTATATTAAATCGTTGAATTCTTTATATATTCTACAAATAGTTGTCTGCTTATTAATTTCTCTATTTTAGAATGTATAAAATATATTTCATTGCAATCATCATACTATTTTAAACTTGTCAAATTTATCTCAAAGTAAATCTTTTTCCTACATTTATAAATACAGTATTCATATATATTAATTACTTTATTAGAAAGAATAAAAAACCTAATAAGTACACCAATAATAGTAACATTATAAGGAGAAAAAAAAGATTAATGTGGAATTTTAAAAGAATGAAACTATTACTATGCATGCATTATTCAGAACAAAGCCTCTTAAAAATTTGTAACTTACGATTATCACATTTGAAACTAAAACTTTTGCAGTGGATTCTCTAAAATTTATAGTAAAACATAGAATTAATAGAAAAAAATTATATCCATCTTGGTTTTAAGTTAAAACCAATATTTATAATCAAAAATTTTTGGTACATATCATTAATGAAATATTTTTATTTATTTTCCTAATTTAGTTTCAGAAGATTAAGAGAAGTAGCTCTGACTCTGAAAAATCTATATAAATCAAGAATGTTGCCTAATACCATACTAAATACTTTTTCACCAAAAATTTCCTTTTTTATACACTAATTACTTAAAATAATACAGAATGTGATTCAAAATCTTCAATACTCAATATTATATTTTTAAAAGGTTATGCTCCTATTAAAAAATTGAGATTATTAATATTTGTATTTATTTCTCCACTAAAACTACAAGACAAAAAGGAAAGTTTAGAGTTTGGACATCTATAAGGAAAATGCACTTTGGCTGAATTCCATATTTTATCAGTAGAAAAAACTACTATAAAAAATAGTGGCAAGGGTATTTAATATGATTAGAATTGCACAATGTATTTCTTAAAAGAATAAATTATCATTTAATGACCACTGGTTTCTCCAACTTTTAATTTGTTGATAAACTTTGGAAAACAATAGCAATTCCTCAATTGACTCTAGTTTACACAAAATATCAGAGTGAAACTAAGAAATTACTGTTCTTCAAAATGTGTGCTTAGAATCAGAAAAATATTTCAGTTATATACATCATTGTCAGTACATGGAAACATGAAAGAATTTTGAGTCACAACCCCAAAATGACAATTAATAATAGCTCATGTTCACTAAAACGCAAAGTAATGTGTGTACTAAGATTCAGTTTGAATTTCTTTATCTGCCATTTCAGGAGAATTTAGGGGCACTGTTAGTGATCCATAAGTTTTGCTGATATCTAGGAGCTCACGTAAACCTTTATTTTCAGTAATAAGTTCAGTTAATTTTTCTTGTTCATTTATATATCCAACATCATCTAGTTTTACAGATTGCTTCATTACATCTGCAATTTCACAAATGCTGTCAGCCAATTTCTGTAATTCCTATCAAAATAAATACAATAAAATACATTAAAAATAGAATTATTAAAAAATACAAAACACAAACATTTAAAAAGGTAAGTTTAAAACAAAATATTTGTGTGGAATTCTTTTTAAAAAAAAATAGAAGTTAAGATATGATTAACTATTTGCTCTTCACCGAAAATTGCAAGGCATTTAAATATTTCTTTAGGTCAGAAAGCTTAGTATGTCAAATTATAAGATATTTAAAAAAACACACACACACACAAGTTGATTAAAAGATTTTAACCAAGTTATTAATATTGAGATTACAAACAGAGAAATGGAGTGGAAGCTGAGTTTCAATTTCATAAGAGTCAAACATACTTTACATCTTAAAATTAATAACAGAGAAACACAGAAAGAAAAAGAGAGGGAGAGTAAAAACTTAATTTGGGGACAGTCAACATTTTTAAAATGGAAGAATTCATATTTTTAGAAACAGAAAACGTATCGATTTAAGTTACTATAAATGCATCTTCTAATATTTAATAAAAACTAAATATAAAGTATAAATTTTAATATTTTTCCTAATGGATCCATACTCTAATAAACAAAAATGAAATATGTCCCTGAAAGGATTAAGACAATTTTAAAATGGAAGTTTTGATATGGGAAAAGGAAATGCTCTTCCACTTTAATTTATTTTGGACCCGAAATATATACCACTCCTGTCAATCACCGGTAGATTTAGAAATAGTAATTTTTCTAAAATCAATAAATCTACCCATAATATTGGATGCAAAATGTTGGATAGAATAATAAAATGTATAGCATCCTGTTTCCTCAAACACCAAACTAGATTTTTCAGTTATATATGTTTATATATATAGATCACAATTAGACAATTCATGTTGTATACACATTACTTTAAAATTCTACAAACAAAATACTTATAAGAGTGAAAATTTATTTAAATGCAAAAAAAAATAATCCTTTATTTAAAAAGTTTATTATTCTTATTACACTTAAAAGCTATTAAAATAATTAGGTGTTTATAAAGTTAAAAAAGAATTTCTTTCCGAAAGACGACACGTAAATAAGGAAAAGAGAAGAATATTGCTATATGGAAAAAATATATAAAATTTATTTAACTGATAAAATATTTCATCTTAATTATTTAAATTTATACGTGGGATATAATTTTTGAGATGGGGGAAGGAGTTGAGTTGAGTTGAGTTTGTTGTTTTATGGCATAAAAGCCATTTATGGCTAAGCTGCATCACATTCTCGAGCTTAAAATGTTTGCATCAATTTATAATATAATCAGGATATAAAATGATGACAAAATACAAATGTCAAAAAATTTAAATCTACAAGTTATGAAAAAGTGTCACAATGATGTAAGGTATGGTACTGTGCTAAATAGTGTGGTTAATGTTTATACATGATTATTAAAAGCAATATTTTTTTTTAAAAAAACTAACAAAACCAACATTTGGACAACAACTCACCCAATTCAGGGTGAGACCTTTGAAAACATGCAAGACGCTGTTTAGAAAATCGTGGACACTCCACAAGAATGTGTAAGACAAACATAAGGCTGTTACACATTGGGGGAAGAAAGATATTAAGTAAGAATAATTTTAAATAAAAATCTTGAGGCTATTAACTCAATTTCACTCTTGGATTTTTAATTTTTTTTATTTAAATGTGTGTGTGCAATACAATAGAAAATTTTTTAATAATTCCACCAATTTAATTTTACTTCATTTCCAATTAAAAATTGACAATTTCAATAACGCAATAATCCTCCATTTAATAATTTTAATGACCATTAAAAATGTTTAGAATGAAAACTAATACTTCATGTCTTATTCTACTAACTTTAATTTTAAAGAAAGAGTTTAGAGATATAATTTAGAATAAATAATACAAAATTATAAAAATGCATATATACTATACAAAATTTGGGAAAATAATTTAAAAAGTTGCTAACCTGAGCACTACTATCATAGCTGTTGTTTTTAACTGAAGTTGAATTGATTAATTGGGTTGTTTGTTGCCTATATTTCCGCATGATTAATTCCATCGTTGATTGCTGTTCTTCAAGCATATCTTTTAATTCCCTATTTTCTTGCAGAAGATCACGTATATGTTTGTTTTCTTGCTGAGCAGTAAACATATGTATTGGACGACTCTTTATTTGATTTGTCACATTCTGTTCATTTACATCTTCATTGTACTAAATGTCACAAAAAGAAAAGTTATGCATGGATAAAAAAGAAATAATGTTTACTTTAATAATTCACAGAAAGGATAAATTAATGGAAAATTTGTTGATGTATCATAAAAATACAACAGAATTTTAAATAAAAACATTAAAAAGTATGCTCTATCAAAATTTTAAATACACAAAAATGCCTGTATATAGGTTTATATACAGGAAACTTTTATTTCTAAACTTATGAGCAATTTCAGAAATTATATTCTTGATTTCTTCTACAACTAATTAGACTAGCATTATATATTCTATAAATTTTATTAGGCAAATTTTAAAAGAAAAAATATTCTTAAAATAAGATTTTTGATATTTCTAGACAGCAGGTCTGCAAGAAAAATGGTAAAATAAATATTTTTAGATAAGTATTACAAAGTATTGGTTAACATATATTAATTACAAAATCATCAGCCTCATAATTACTTGCTATCTGAGTATCTAAATTACTGTAAATGTACTTCATCAAAAGCCTTAACTTTATCCAATACGATGTTAGTGAATTTCTTTTACCTTCTCAACTGCATTAACTGTCATGCTTTAAAATTAAACTTTTTCGTAAAAACTAATAATTGTCAATGTTACCTTAAAATGTTGTTCCACATCAATAGGTAAATTTGACTACATTTTAACAGTATCTTGCATACTATGTAGATGAATCATTGGTAGAACTTTACTGTACAGTCACCCTTGGCGACTTTTTCAAAATCCCGCCAAAAGTCGCCATTCTGGCGACTTCGAAGCGAGAACCAATGAAAACAGAGGATAGAAAATGGCTGAAAAGTTTCGGAGAGGAATAACGAACTTCCGGATTGTAACAAAATAAAAGTGTAAAGCTTTTATGGGTTATGTTAGGAAATAAGAAATGTAAGGCATATTAGCATCAAAAAATTAGAACAAATTATTGCAAAAAAATACAAAAAGAAACTGACTTTCGAATGTAAATTTCACTATACAAATGAAAGAACAAAAACAGAAATTCAGCAACTATTTTACGAAATTTATTTGAATGCTATAATAATAAGAAATGCAAGGCATATTAACATAATTTTGGTACAATTATCCATATCTTTTATATATTGATATAATAATTTGGCTTGAAAGAAGGGACAGCCATCACAATAAAATTCAAAGAACGTGGGAGCTAAATATCACCGAAGTTCGAAATGGGGAAACTCGATTTCTGGGGAAATTCCAGTTTTCGGCAGGTTGCCAAAAAAATTATTTATCGCCAACTTTTGAAAAAGTCGCCAAGGGTGACCGTACAGTAAAGCTGAGCCGAATCATTATTTCATTGATTTTAAAAAATTATTTTAATATGGACTGATTTTGATTTTTTTAAAACCAAGCAGAAGTAAATAGCACTTTCACAACAATTAGTTGCATAGTATATCAAAAATTCTTTTCATTCATTATATTTGACATGAAAATATTTTAAAACAAATATATAATGTTTTTAAAGGGAGAAAAAAATCTATTTCTAAACCTTTTCAACAGCTAAATAATTTTGTAATATCAAATGTTTCAAAATTCTGATAAATGTCAAATTGTATATATCTTATTTGAACACAAAAAAATTTTAATAAAATTTAAATGACTCAAACAAAACATAAAATATACACTTCACAAAAACATAGAAAAATGTTTAGCTTTTAAAGATTCCAAGTTTTGAGAATGAGGAATTCATAATTTATAATACAACAAAATTATACATTTTTAACAAAAATTTAAAAAATGGTTTGAAAATTTAAAAAATTTATATTTAACAGTTTACTTTTGAACCTTCCATCTGTCAAGAGAATAAAATCCTTCCAGTCTATCTGAAATGTCAAACTTTAAAGGAAATTCGTTCAAAACATTTCGACCACAGTACACAAACCCGGAAGTTCAAAAAGTGTTAATAGAGCGTGACAGTTGACTGTTAATGAGTACACAAAAAAAGTGAGGCTGTAATAAATGTTGTAAAAGAAAACTTTACCTCTTTCATAGCTTCAACATTCTTATACAAAGTTTGGGTCTGACAAATTATTGCATCGGCAGTAGAATCGTGATCCCGCAAACGACTAACAAGGCGTTTCGCATCATTTAAAATCTGATTGACAGATACAGACATTTCCAAAATTTAACGAATCTTCTAAACGCCAATACCAAAGGGGGAAATAATTTTATAACATTTCATTCAGTTATCTCAATTCAATTAGCTAACAAAATAGAATAATGAAAAATCCACATAGTCAATTTTGCAACTATCACGTTGTTTAGATTTATTAACAACGCGCTTCACAAGAGAAAACAGTTTAAATAGAAATTAAATAACTCTTTTGAGTTATATATTTTATTTGCAAATAAGAAAAATTGAACTACTTTTGGTTTACATTAAGCGCAAAGTTACAGTTGCAGTTAAAATGAAACAGCCGATATATGAAACTTTTTGTTTCAGTTTGGGCTTCCTTGCAGCCCTAATACGAGGATAACTATTGTGCACACTGTAGTTTATATAGATGCCCTATATTCTTCAAAAAATATCTGAAATATTTGTCCCATATGCCCATTGATAAGACACGTCAACAAGCATTTTAATTTGGGATAATGTTTCTAGCGGGCTATTTTGACTTGCAAGTCGAAAGAGGACAATAACGTCGACCTGTTCTTACACATTCAGTTCATGCGCTATTACTATTTTGCCTCACGAAAATTTCGGAAACATTGTTCTTCTCTAAAATGATGTAATTTCGGAAACATTGTTCTTCTCTAAAATGATGTATTTTCTCTCTTACGATGCAGCTCTTGTTATTAGATATTATGAAATTTATTATTGGAGAGTCTCTCATTTATATATTTCGTTTAGAGAGAATGTATAACATGTAGTAATTGGATAGAAATTATTACACACGCAAGGAATTCTTATTTATCGTCCATTTAGAACTCTAGTTTTTCATTTAAGAAATAAGGATTCGAAAGCAACTTTAAAATATGAGGGCGATGCCATCATTCATCAAACCACCAAAATTTGAATTTGGGGAGTTTCACTGCCGACCATATGTGCTCTACAATATCACACATTCGATTAGCAAATAACTTGCCATTGTTTTAGAATTTTTACTAGCATTCTCAAGCATATTATGTGAGGGTGGTGGAGATTATTTATATAATTATTGAAATCTTCTTTTAATCATACACAAATGTATTGGTAATAAAATGTAATAAGTATATTTTCCCAAGAATAAAGCCATTAGTATAAACCTGAAATAAGGATTCCAAATTTTATAGCAAAAAATTCTTCAACATTCCTCTGGAATTATTACATTTTGTATATTGTCCATTCACTTAGCGTAAAATATCGCTCAATCGTAATGTTAAATAATAAATCAATAGTTTTTTCCTTGATTCAGTTCCTTTTTAATTCTGCTATTGCATTTAAATAATAATTCCAAAATTTTATGCCAGTATCATTCAGCTACAATTCATTCCAGATTATGCCCCCAATTTTCTATTATTGCTCTTATTCTATCGTATTATTGTTACTGTTTTGTTACCATATAAATAGTTATAATTGAATTATGTATTCATTTAATTAGTACAAGTTTCATTCAAATAGCGCCAAATATCCTTCAGCGGTAAAATTTAATATTTAACCAATATAATCACTTTTTTCTGCTATTATTTTATTTCTTAATAAAATTTAAATAATGAGGAAACTTATTCCCAGTATTATTATGATACATTTCATTCCAGATAATGTCGTAATTTTTTGCTATTGCTTTTTTAATATTTGAATATCATATAAGAAATAATAATCACAAATATTCATGCATTATAAATGACACTAATTTCTTTATCTCTGTAATTAAATTTGAAATTATATAACGTGTTTCATTTGGGCGATAAATTAGAGAAATTATTCGTTCTAATCTCATCTGAGATAAATTCCAATTCTGAAACGGAAGCTCATGATTTTATATGCAAAATCGAAGATGAATTTTTGAATATAAAAATATTTTTGTTTCCTTATTGAAGAGAGTCTTTAATATACCATTCTCATCTGAAGGAATGGTATTTTTTAGACAAAAGTTGAAAGTTATGTGCATTTTTAAAATATGATTAATCTGCATGAAAATAAACGTATCTCTTTCTTTTTGAAATTACAGAAATGTGGTTTCTTTTAGAAATATCCCCAATTTTTTGAAATAAATTTCAATCTCATGATTTCTTATAGGACCTACAATTTCAACAAATTTTGTTGTTCCACCGTTTTAGAACTTATTTGCAAAATGTTTCGCATGCGTTTCTCTGAATCATAATAATGAAGAAATAATATACCAAAGACATTATTCTGTCTACATAAGAGCTATTATTTAAAAAAGTACATTTGGCAGCGTATTTCACAGCTATATAATCTTCTTTAACGGTCAGTTATATTTTCATCTTGAAGATCAATACTTCTAAAGATTATGATGGCTTGAGATTCCATTCTTAAAGAGTTGCTTCATTTTAAAGAAAAGAATTTTTTCAACTTCATTCTTGAGATTCCCGCAATGATGATTTTTTTTTCTTTAAATTCTACATATTTTTAAAGAATTATTTCATTCAATACTCCAACAACACTATAATTATATGAAACAAAGAATGGCTAATTCTCTGTCTCTTTCTCTGTGAAATAGACAATGTCATTTACATTGTATCTTTTTTAGTTGCTGCAAAACTAATTTCTTCTTTTAGTGCATCTTGAAAGCATGAGCCTTTGAATAATTTATTTTAGCCTCTTTTTTTCCCCTTAACTTTGTAAACATGTATTAAAAAATTATAAATATAATTAAAAAAATGACTAAATAAATCAATACCAACCAACAAATAAGGGTATTTAATTAGTCAATAGATTATAAAGAAATAATAAGCTTCAAACAAATATAACTTTTAAAATTATTATTTTACAAGATTTGTGAAGTGGAATATTATGATCACTTAAATGAATCAATGCCATTTTAAAATATACCGAATAGGTAATTAATCATGCTTTAAATTTTTTTATTAATGTTAATAATATGTCAATATATATATAAAATTTAGTTCCCCTTCTATAAGTAATCTGATTTCTATATGATACCAATTTATTTATTTCACGATACGCCAAAAAACATCTATTAATTGATGTACCGGTGATAATTTCTTCGGCTTATCTTCTGTTACTTTTCGGCTTTATTCCGCTTAACCATCTTATACTTTTTGATCAGTTAAATAATGCATGGAAATTCAGGATTACAACAATTTTAAAGGAATAAATTTTACATTGCTTCATTGTTCTAGATAAAAAGCAATTTAAATTTCTTTAGAATTCCGCATTAATAGCCGAAGTTTATAACTTTTGGCACAAAAGGGAAATTAATTACTAAATATTCCCCATTTTTCTTTTGTTTAAATAAATTTTGATATACTTACTTAAAAATATCATAGAAAAATAAAAGAACCTTGTATCCTCAGATGCCTTATTCAGTTTAAACCTATTACACTAAAGATATTTGTAAAAACATAACTTTGAATATACAAGCTTATAGACTATTGAAACCGTAATAACAAGCTTAAATTAATGGAAAATACTTTATCTAGCAATATTCGTCAATTAAAAATTTATATTCGTGAAAAAATGTATTGAAAATATATACAAAAACGTAAAATCGAATACCATTATCTTTACACAAGTAATGGAAAAAGTTTGCCCAGTAGTGGAGCTGCAATCGCTAATGGAAACGAACTCTCGAAATTTGCTAACTCCTACATGCACTTGGGGGTAAAGATACTTTCTCTTAACTGTTCACAGATATTAAAAAAAATATCTAAGGTAAAAGTAATCGCAAATAAACTCAACTTGAAAGGAAGATATCTTATCTAGAAATATTCGTCTTAATTTGCAATTATGAAAATTTATGCAGAAACGTAATAAAATCGAACGATCGAAAACACTTCACACAAGCAAGAAGAACGATTTGCCTAATAGTGGAACTACAATCACTTATAGAAATATTTCGAATTCAGTATTATCGCGGCATAATCTTACAAATAGCTATGGAATTTTACTTCGTACTCTACTTTTAGACAACAAACTCCCGAAGGAGTTTCCAAAAATTGCCTCAGCCGACGATATTTCTCGTCGACAGGGCGGGGTATTGGTAAAAGTTTTCAACTAGCAATAGTCACGCCTCGGTGGAACCTCATTGGCTATGACATTGCCTCTGCGCAAAGCTAACTTTATTCGAAGACTGGTGCAGTTTAAGGAGAGCCCGCTTCAATTAGAAGCTATCTCCTGTAGTTGCGGGAAGTGATGATGTGAACATGGCTCAGTTGAGTGTCTTGGTCTTATGGAGCTCTTGTCAGGTTCCTCCTCTGTACTGGCGATGAAATGAGGATGTAAGCAGTCTGCCCCTGTCGAGGTGGAAGGGAGGAAGAGGTGGTGGTGCTGTCGTTCAATGGGCTTGCAGCTCCGGTGGGGAGGGTGAGTTCGGTTGCAGGTTTCAGAAGAGAGTGCAGAAGGCTAGTATTTTGGCTTTGGAGTAAAAAATTGCGGTTAAGTGGCTGCTAAGTAAGCAACCATGTGCCTTAACCGTGTATATGCGTTATAGGCCCAGAGGCCATTCCGTCCTTGTCAAGGGGAGTGCTAACCTTCTCTTCTTTCATATAACACAAAGCAAACTTTAATATAATTTATAAATTCTATATTTAATCTACTCGTTTAAAAATAGTGGTATGGTTGTCAAGCGTAAAACCTTTTCAAAGATTATTTTGACTTGGAATATCAGTGAGAGATTGAATATTAGGTGTATTTAGATACAGATTGAAAAAATAACTAATTAAGCTATTTATGGCAAATTAATCCTATCTAGGTATATTTAGGGTGGAAATATGAAGGATTGAATGCAAGATATGGCGATATCTGGATTGAAGAAATATTGATTTTTTTCCGGCACTGAAATTTATCTTAACTGTTATTTTATTTCATTTTCTATTTATTTTTTACTAAGAGATTGGTGGCTTTCTGTACTATTGCAAAAAAAAAAAAAAAAATAGAGAAAAAAATGAACAAACAATATATACGTATTTTTATTTTTAAAAGTCCCATTTTCAAATTCACAATTGCATCTCAGAATTTTTATTTAAATTCCGAATGTTGAATCACCAGTTTTAAAAGTTACGAGAGGTTAATCTATTAAATGAATGAATAACAGTTACATTACATAAATTATTTCAAACAAAATACAGAACAAAAGAAAGAGAATGTTATAGGGATATTAAAATTGAGCATTGGATGAAAGATTTTTTTAAATTTACAATTTTAAAATTTAAAAAAATTCAAATTTTCATTCATTTTAAATTGAAATTTGTAAGTACAAGACATTTTTTAATTAAAATATTTCAGATTTCATGGTATTTTTAATTTTTAACTATTTTATTGTAATTATATCTTATCACGTTTATATTATTTTTGCTCTTGTTTTGGTGCACAACGAACTCTATATAATTTTTTCAAAAACGAAATTTTATTAATCCTGGTAGTTTCCTCCAATTCTCTAAGTCATCTTATTTTAATAAGTAGTCAGTTTTTATAAAACAGTCATTTAGTTCTGCTGACATTAAATTGAATGTCTCGGAATTTCTTTTTTTGATGAATATCGTTTTTGTCTATTGTGTATTGTTTTGTTGTTATTTCGGATTATTGGGAAAGAAAAGCAAACATACGATATATCAATTTTTTTTACAATTTTTGAAATTGACGATATCTATAAAATATGTAAAAATTCTAAATAGTAAACGATGTAGTTAG
The DNA here is from genome assembly GCA_026289955.1 of Argiope argentata. NCBI lineage: Eukaryota > Metazoa > Arthropoda > Arachnida > Araneae > Araneidae > Argiope > Argiope argentata. Next base: position 2,501,376 of record JAOUZG010018352.1, on the reverse strand, counting down.
TTATTCTAAAATAAGAAAATTATGAATGTTTGAAGTGGCAATTTCTACTAATTCTTTCAAGTCATTGTAATATTCCTTTAAATAAGATTTCAATTTTCATCAATCAATACTACAATTTTTGATTTTATTGATAATTGAGCAATTTCGACGTTTATTTGTTTGATTCTACATTTTAATCTAGAAAAAAAAAAATGCCTTTCTATCGCATATTCCTTAAAAACAGTGAAGTTCATTTTTTTTATCATGACAGAACATGATGTTTTTGATGAGGTTGACGCCAAGTCAACAAAAATCCGTTGTCGAAAAATAAAAATTTTAATCTGTTGGCGACAAAAAAAAAAATAATCCGTAAGCGAAAAACAAAGATTTTACTATCTGCATCTCAAAAAAGCAGCTTTTAATAACGTGTTGCTACTTCAGTTGCAAAAGCTCTGATTTTTAAAAAATAAGTTCATGACTACATCAAATAAAACCTAGAAAAATGTCATTTTCAGCACGTGATTATATGAAACGAAATAAACAGGAAATGTGATTTTTTTTTGAAACAAATGCGAGACAAAGGTGTTTTTTTTAATCGTTTGCAATACTAAAGTCACTCATTCAATGAAATAATTCAAATGAATTTAAATATAATTTAACTTGCGCGAGCACGTGGTGCTTGGCCGTTCAAGAAATTATGTTCCGACATGATACATTGAAATATGCATAGCAGACTTATTTTAATCCTTTTTGTTTAATATTATTATTAATGAATCTGCATGTAAGCATTTTTCAATTGTAAGACAAAATCATGAGAATGATTTTAGTTGCCAGTTTTCTTCCAAAATCAAGATGGTAGTTAAGGAAAAAAGTAAAGAACCATGTGCCTTAACCATGTATATGTATTATGGACACAAAATCCATTGCGTCCTTGTCAAAGGGAGGGCTAATCTTCTCTCTTTTCATAAAATATGATTAAAAATAATAGATGCTACAAATATAAATAAGCCGGGAAAAAAAGTATTGTAATTCTTGTGATGTTAACATATAATTCAGAGAATTGTAATATTCATAACTTAATATAGTTATTTTTATTTATTTTCCATTTTTTCTTTTTAATAATTGTCTACCTGATTTACTTAATAAAAATAAATGCTATTTGTTGCCCTTATCACGGCTGGACTTTTTTCTTGTCTTTCGTTCTGATTTGGTAATGATGAGAATTCGATTTCTCAGTTACGAGAAAGAGTTCTAATCTAATATGCACCGTCAAAGTAATTAATGTAATAAAAAATTAAAATTAGAATCTTGAGACTAAATAATCGAAATTTCCAGAAAAATCTGGTATTTATATTTCTAGATTACTAAATGTCTATTTTGCACTATACTTAAATGACGATCTTGGTGCAGAGACAGCGCCACCTATTAAATTGTTTTAATCATGCAGGTGCTATACGAGAGAATTAGAATCGGGCATTACAATACAATATAAAGATTCTTAATAATTATATTTCAAATTTATTTTCCGTTTTCAAAATTGTGTCTATATTAATGTAATTTTTTAATATATTGGTCAACGAATTTTATTAATCTTTGCATTACTTTTCCTGTTAAGTAGGTTAATGTGAATGAAATTGAGGCATGTGAAGGTCGCGGTACGAACCTGCGACGTTTGAGCCAGT
>JAOUZG010018352.1:2480860-2499705 GCA_026289955.1 Argiope argentata | reverse complement strand
CCCTTCAGCTCGAAGGATATTATCTAGCTTATAAGGCTGACGCTACAAAATATTTAGACAGTGTCATAATATTCAAAGTAGCTGATTTTGTAGTCTCCAAATGAGTGAAAGTTATTTAGTAATATTTTATATTTGAAAAATAAAGTGTGTTGAAACAATTCATACGTTATAACAATAAAATTCTTTTCACCATGGAGGAAATGTAGTACCCAATTCCCATGCTCTAGAGAGGGTTAACATTTGGCATTATTCAAAACCGTCCTAAATTATTTTTTAAAAAATCTATATATTTTAAAATAAGGATGTTATTTTAAAGGTCTGATTCATCTTATTGTTTTGTCATTTTTTTTTTAAATTTTACTTTGTAATTTTTTACTTTTTATTGCTTCTGTTCGAATGCAATACAGTGAAATATTGTAGCATCAGTTCATAATTATTTGAAATAGTTGGAATGGATGATTCCAAATTATTCTATAACATATTACGTTGCTAATAATGACATTTTTGAAATGGGAAATAAAATTTCAAAAAAAGATTAAAAGGAAATCTGCTGTGCATATTTCAATGCATCATGTCAGGACATCATTTCTTGAACGGCCAAGCATCACATGTTCGTGAAAGTTAAATTCTAATTTTTTTCATTTTAACTGTTTCACTGAATGAGTCACTTTAGTATTGCAAAAGATCCAAAAAATTTTGTCTCGCATTTATTGTTTATAAAAATATGCCGTTTCCTATATATTTCATTTCATATAAACACGTGCTCAAATTGAAATTTTTCTAGGTTTTATTTGCTGTAGTCATTACTGTCTGTCCATAAAAAGATCTCTGGCCGACAGTCGTCTATGTTTACGGCGGTCGTTATAGAAACAGGTTACTGCTGGAAGAGTCCATTTCGCAGAGGTAGAAATTCATTAAGTTTCTTACGTTGGCGCGTTTAGCGCCTAATCGGTGGTGTTGATATATTGCCTTTAATTTTTGAAAGCTAATAATTCACTGGGCTGAAAATCATTTGTGTACTTGGAATTTTGAAAATATATATTATTCCTGTTAGAATAATATAGAAATTCCTATCTGATTAGTACAGAAAGAACAGAGTAAATCAAATAGAAAAACTGAATAATTATTTATATGTCTAACGACTGCACAAGAAGAAAAGAAAAATAAGTAGAATCCAGCATGACAAAAAATTAATTTTCATTTTATTTGTTTTAAATTTATGTAACTTCTTAAGATCAAATTATCCGCAGCAAACAGGAAGTAATCTGTCTAATTCAACATAAAAATATTAACATAATAACATAATTATTTTATAATTTTTATAAAAGGTTGCTTTTATTCTGTTACAAAGTAAAATATCCATTGTTAAATATGCTTAAAACCTCTCCAAAAAGTTTTTTTTAATAAATAAATATATTTATTTATTTTGGATATATATGTTTTTTTTTTCGAAACTCAAAATTAACAATTACATTTTATCAAATAAGATAAATAAAAGCTATAAGATAAATAAAATTTTCAAAGATTTTTTTTAACGAAACTTAAAAAAATAAGGATAATCAGAAGTATGTTAAGTTGAAACTTTTGATTATCGACATATTGAATTACAGAAAACAAGAGCACAAAAATAATGAAAAAATAGAATATAACAAAAAGGAATCAAATAAATTTCGTACCTTCAGAAAATAAACTGAATAAAATTATATATCTTCTATAACTTATGATTAAACTAATTGAAATGAAACAAAAAAAGTAATTTTAAAATTCACTTTTTATTCATAAAACACATTAATTATTATTAAAAGAGTGCAAAACTAGCAGAGATCGAGTGACAGTTGTGTACTTTCAATTTAAAGAATTCTAAATCACTGTCACAAGATTCCGTTTCTTCTGAATCGGAATCCAATTCAGAACTTCCAATCTGAAATACAAGTTCATCGACTAGTTCTTCAAAAATCCCTTCTTTTTCCCAATACGAATTTTCATCAAGTTACAAGCAAAATTCTGTAACATTATACACAATTTTACGTGCTTGTGATTTTAAAGGCTCTCCATTCTTAAACCGAAAAGGCATTTTAAAGGTTCTCAAAATTCAAGAGACAAAAATTATTAAATAATGAAATGCAGTTAATATTAACCAAAGAAAATATTAATATAAAAGAAGTAAGCTAAGCAAATATAAAGATACGAGCAACTGCGGTAAAGCGAGAAGACGAATGAGCAATAGTTTTTTTTATCGCTTCATGTTTTCGCCAAGATAAAGATTAACTTGCCAGACTTCCGCCCGATTCCACCCATTCAAAACAGATCCTCCCTATCGACACCTGTTTCTATGACGCCCACCGTAAACATAGACGTCTGTCGATCAGAGATCTCCGTATGGACAGACAGTAACTTATTTTGTTTAATCAGAGCTTTTGTAAAGGCAACGGCAACGCGCTATTAAAAGCTGATTTTTGAGATGTTCGTGCAGATAATAAGTTTTTATTTTTCGCTTACGGATTTCTGTTGACACCAAAAAGATCATCCCAAAAACAACATTCTATTCTGACATGATAATAAAAACTATTCTGAATTACTGTTGATAAATTTTACTGTATATTACAAAATATATTTAATTATTTTATTTTTATTAATCTTGCCACATGAATAAATCAAGGGAGGAGAGTGAGCTAGAATTTAAGTATCCTTTGCTACTTCTCACATTATAGATAAAAAAAAAACATATATTGCCAGGAATGTCTAGGAATATATAAATTCGATCAGCCTTTGATGGAGGCCTGAACTTGAGCATTATTCAATTCTAAAATACTTTTTTTTTTATCATTTAGTAATCCCCAAATTTTCGATATATCTTTTAAAATTTTCTTTATTTCTTTATCTTTCTTCCCCTTTATTTTGTGTTTAATTATTATTGGTTTTTTTTTTTGTTATTTCTATCTTAATACATTTTCATAAGGTGTTGGAACGTTACTTAATGAATTTTGAGGAAATTTCAAAGATTCACTTGAAAAGTAGATTATTATAAATTAACTTTGGAGCTTGTTAAAAGTTTTTTAACCATTGAAAAGAAACACTTAATCTTTGAAAAATCTTATTCGCAACAACGTAGTCGGTAAGAAATATAAATTTATATCTTGTACCCCTCCCTCCCCCCGGGCCGAAAAAAAATCCTAAAGGAATCACTAGTAAAACCAAGAAAAAAAAGTTCCCGTCAAAAGTTTGATAAACGATCACAGCGCCACCCTGTAAGAAACAGGAGCTCATAGCTTGAAATTCTGCCATTTCAAACGAAAATACACTATGCTTGATATTCTTAGTGCAAATTATCTTTATGACTTCATGTGAAACACCTGAAACTCTCATACTGATGAAAATTAAAAGAATATATTTCTACACAAAGGATGTATTCAAGTCTTATTATTTTTTCCAATACGTTTAATTTTCAACAAAAGGTTGTTTTGAAGAGAAAATGAACTTTGTTAAAAAATTACTCAATAAATGATAAATTGAAAATATCTTTCCAAATTTTACAACCGAGGATTCAAAGGAATTATCAGAGGCGGATTTCCAAATAGGCGCATGAGGCGCGCGCCTCGGGCCTCATAAATTAAAGGGCCTCAAAATGTAGTTCTAAAATAATAATAATTTAAATTTTGAAAAAGAAGATATTTTTTTAATAAAACCTTTCATGTTTACACTCTACTATCACCACTCCCAGTTCATCTATTTCAATCAAAGGATCATGCAATATCAGTACCCTTGAAAAACCTACTATTTTGAGAATGGGAGAGTAAAAAGTCAACCAGGAGGAGGAAACATTTTACACCTTTTATCCAGGGCCTGACTAAGGCAAAGGCATACGGGGCCGGGGGGAGGCAAATCGGATATAAATTTCCTTTTACGTTTAATTATTTAATGAATGTTCTTCATTACTAAAGTAGTTAAGCAAAAGGGGCTCCAAAAAAGTTTCTGCCCCGGGCTCCAACTAGGCTAAGTCGGACTCTGCTTTTATCTTGTACAAAATTAAAGAAATAGATGTCTTATTACACCCTCCTGCACACTCGGACCCTATGATGTACATGAACGGCTTTCAAGGCAATGAACGTGTTTGTATAATAGGACATATGACGCATTTTAATTAGAGACCTTAGTTAGATGATCTTTGCTCAGGGAGGTTAGTTTCTCCAAAACATTCTGTTAGAGATTTAGTGTTTCACGTTTGAAAAATATTGACTTTGATTTGTGTCGTGGAAAGGAATTCATTTCTGTGTTTGACCTTTGACCAATGTGAAGATTGGTAAGGATATAATTTTTTAATACATTTTCGTTTCTAATTTCGTATTTTTGAAAATATTGTAATCGTGGCTTTATATTTTTTTGGCGCATTTGAAAGTTAAAAACAGGGCTGATTTACTATACGAATCATTAGGCATTGGCACTGCTCAAAAAGATAAAATAAACTGGTTACTTTCTCCTCCTAACTGAATTGAAAAAATTTTCAACTCGGAAAATTCTTCAAAAGTCCAGCTAATATTTTTATGCCACTAATTTTTTTTTAATGTTTAAGCCGTGTTGCAGAAAAGAAAGTTGGAATCGGGAGCTTCAAAACGCAAAAAAGCGGGAAAAAAATGCAGAACGACATAAAAATTTATTCAATAAATGTATTATAACGTTTGAAAAATGAGCTAAAATGGAAAATGAGACAAAAAGAGCAGTTGAGTGACTTGATACAGCGTGTGTACCTAAAAGAATCTAAGAGCAAATTGAAATGGAATATTTACATGAAAAAAACGTTTTTCAAGCTGAAGTAGAATAGGAATTCTTACAAATTAATGACCTAGTTGAACAAGAATGCGTATTTGAAAAGATAAATGAGCGTACTGAAACAAAATGTGTACAAGAAAAAATCACTGAACAAGCTGAAGTTGAAAATGAATTCAAAGAAATTGACAAGAGAAATGGAATTGTATGCAAACCTAAAAAGACAGATGAACAAATTAAAACAGAATAAGCACAAGATAAAGTCGATGAGTGAGCCGATGCAAAATGCGAAATCGAAGAAATTTATGAGTGATCTGAGAATGGAACAGAAGAATCAGAAACTTGTAATTTTAAACAAAATAAAATATCAGCTGATCATCCTTTTAAATACTGCCAAGTAGAATGAAAAAATCGATTTTAATTTTCAATCTTATGCATCTAGGTCCCCCCGCTCTTTTTTTAACACAAAAACTCGGATACAGAGTTTGACAGAGTGAAAAATATGTATAAAGAGTGCATACTATAAATATAACTGGAGGGGAAGGGGGCCTCAAATTGAATTGGGCCTCGGGCCACAGAAACTGCAAATCGCTACTGGGAATTATAATCATGAATTATAAAAACCTATTTTAGCGTTTGTGTATAAAATTCCGGAATAAATTATGCTAATTCATTTGTTGCAAATTTTTTTAAAAATTTATATTTATGAGAAAATTTGATAAAATATTCATTTTTTAACATTTTTTTGGAAGTTCTGTTTATAATGGTGCACAACTGACAAATATAATATGGTAAGAAAAATAATTTTAAAAAGTATACATTTATATTTAGCTATCATTAGAAAACAAATATTCATTTTCATTATTGCTATTGTTATTTAATACTGTTATTACTGTTCTAATATTTTCAGAGGAAATAATTTTTTCACAAGTAAAGTTAAGATGAGTTTATGATTCAAAATTAAGAAATGTTTAGAATTAGGAATGTTACAGAAATGTTGTCTTAATTGAGAAATAAATAATCATAAATCTATCATGTATGTCAAGCTAGAATCGCCAGAGTTTTATTACAATTTCAGGCGGTTTTGATTTTGTGTAATAAGTTTGGTATGAGATTTTACAGTATGGACACTTTCTGAATGAATATTAGGAGTTAGGGCACATGAGCTAGATATAAGACGAGAGCTTTGAACCTGAAATAACATATTATATACCATGCCATGGCAATTAAAAGCCTCAAAAAAGCACAACTAAACTATGTACAATGTTTGATGCATTCACCTTGACTACTAGTCGAAAATCGCTGAACTCAATCTGATATAACGATGGAGATATTCAAGATAATCTATTTACATTGCTAGTTAGAATTCAGAAAGCATAATTTTGCATTTACTGCAGATATATATCAGATGTAAAGTGCGATCAATATAGACGAGAGTCTAAGATATCTCCAAAGAGTTTTATGGAAGGAGGGAATTAATAAACCTGTTAAAACGTATCAGCTAAATACTGTTAACTACGGAAATGTTGTTTTCCATCTAGAGGAAACAAAGATCAAGTCATGATTAAGTCAAAAATCTTCATGCAATTATTCAAAATTGTTTGGGGTGAAATACTTCCTGCGAAAGAAACTGCTGAATGGCAAGAGGTTGTGACATTTTTAACAACTTTAATTGACTATTGTTATTCCAAACTCGGAAATGACTGAGCTCCATAGATTCTGACTCTTCTGAAAAGGCGTATGGTTTTGTAATCTTTGCCAGAACAGTCGATTCAATAGCTGAAGTGAAAGTGAAGCTAGTCTCAAGTCCATCCTTTCTTCAAGAACTAGTTGTGGATTTCTTATTGGTGACGACATTCACGATCCATTTTATTTTGCAGAAAATGGACGTTTCTTATGAGGAACCTTATTTAGCAGAACTCAAAAATCGGACAGTTTAGTTTCATCTCTGGACTCATTTATTTTAGATAATATATATAGTGTGTCAAATAGGTCTTTGTTTTCAGATTTATTAATAATTTGAGAAACTCGAGCAAAATATCAGGCCCTTTAACCACCAAGGAACTGCAATTTGCCAAAATAGCTTTATTCAAACTTGCTAGGTAACTGCCATTAATCTTGAAATAACATCTCTTGGAATAACGAGAAAATGTTAACAAGACAAAGGTAAGTTGCTCGAATCCATTTCAAGATCGAAACGTTGTCTTACGTGTTGGAAAAAGATTAAGCAACTCTTATTTTGTCATATGATAAAAAGTTTGCCATATTACTTCCAAAGAATCATAAATTCCCGTTGTTAATTATGCAACATTTTCTTCTTAAATATTTAAATGTCTTTAACATTGATGTATTTGGTCAGACAGGAGGAATATTAGCCTTTATCTGGCAGAAATACAGCCAGGAAAATTATTCATGAGAGTCATGTGTGCTAAATACAACTTAGATCTGTAACCCAAACTATGGGAAATCTCCCAATCTCAAGAGTTAAACCTAGTTATCCGTTTACTCATGCAGGATAGACTTTTGTGGACCCTTCTACATTAAATACAAAGGTCAAAGGAAAAGCTACTATCGAAAATATTATGTGGTTGTTTTCATTTGCTTTGCCACTAAGGCAATCCACTTAGAAATTGTCTGAATCCACTGCAGATGCAATGATTGTCACTTTAAAGCGCTTTTTTAACAGAAGAAGTTAGTTCTTCTATCTGTTCTAATAATGCAACTAATTTCAAAGTGGCCAATTCAGATTTAAAATACTTATAAAATATGATTGTCAGGCCTCCGGTGCCCGTAGCTAATCACTTAACAACTGAACAAGAGAAATGAACATTTTTTCCACCAAGTTCATCTAACTTCGGTGGCTTATGGAAAGTGGGTGTTAAATCTTTCAGACACCATTAAAAGAGAGTTGTTGCTAATGCGCGTTTAACAATGTGACAGCTTTTGACTATTGTTATGCAAATTGAAGGTGTTCTGACCGATCACTCACTGACACCTTTGTCATCTGATGCAAAAAAAAGAAAGAAATTTTGATCCCAAGCCATTTTTTAATCGGCCGTGCCGTAAATAGTATTTCTGATCCAGATTATTCAGAGAGAAAATATAACTTTTTATCTTAGGAGGACGAACTCGCAACGTTAGCATTTGAAACAGAATAACATGGTCACTAGACAAAAGTGACACTCATGTCCGGTGGATGTCATCTGGGTTATGAAGCTTTCACCCCATACTCTTCCACAAGTGAGGGGGTGGTGATACGAAAGATGCATTTTGCGCCAATCTTATGTGAAGTGTTGGTGCTGATGCTGTCGTTGGTTGGCGATGTTGGCTATTGTTTATAATGAGCCTGACGACTTTTTCTGCAATCAGAGGGCACCCCAACAGCTGTATGAAAGTTGCTTTATTCAAGGCCTGGGTCACTATTCTGGATGAATGACGGCTGAAGGACGGAACTCGCAATATTAGGGTTTGTAGCAAAGTAATATAGTTACTAGACAAAAGTGACACTCGTGTCCGATGGATGTTATTTGGCTTATTAACTATTAGTACAATCTCAATGGTAAAGACTGAGCAAAATGGTCCAAATAATTTGGAAAAAATGGAAATTAGATTACTTAAATGATTTGCAAACTAGACACAATGACTGTTAGAGGAACAAAATGCTTTATGGAATTCTATGATTCCTTTAAAAATGATAAACTTCCCTCGTGCGAGTAGACAATGGGAAGAATACAAGATTTATAATACGGATCAGAAGGCAAAGTCAGAGTAGTATTAGTAAACGCTCCATTATGAGTAAAAAAAAGAGCAATTTCAAAGATTTGTTTATTAGCATGTGAATAAAATCAACGTATATCTGGTGTAATTAGTTATTGTATTTATTATTTAAGATTGTGTGTAATATATATTTACGTTATTCCTCGTACATATTGAAATATCTCATCTTTTTTTCTTTTCAAAAATGTTTTGAATACAATGTTCAATTTTATTTTAAGTGCATAGCATTTTTTATATTCTGTGCAAGATAAATATTGAATTTTTGCATTGTCTAATTAAGTAGTGTGTTAAATTTTTATTCGTGTAATGGTCATGGAATTTTGAAATGATATTTGAAGGGAAATGGAATGTTGGTGCCAATAAGTCAGCTGAACGCTCCGCCTACTCAGTTTGTAGAGACATCAAGGGTCCAGATGATAACCCTTTAGTGAGTGTTCCTGAGAAAGTGGAGGAAGAGGGGGAAGCAATGGTTATATAGTCCAAGAATATGTGTTTTATTTACATGCGAATGAGTTTTCTAAAAACTGATCTATCATGGTCCAAAACAATATTATATGAAAGTTTTGAAGCAAGTGTTTGGGCTATCATCCTCATCTCGAGAAAAAATGAATATTGTAAAGAAATCGCCACCTGGTCTCCTTTTGGAAGAGACACATGTTCGAACAATGCTACTTCTAGCCAGCGGTGAGATTATTCATCATTTGTTGCGCATTGTGTTTCTCCCTTTTAGTGTCGCCCTTCGGACTTGAATGGAGACAAATAATGGAACACACATGCTGGCGACCCATTGAAGAAGCAAATCGTGTCGAAACACCAGATGGGGCTGTTTCTTCTATGGACCACCCAAACCGGGATAAAGTTCCAGTAATGAACAGCATATGCGTATTACGACCCATTGAATAAAGAAATGCTAAAGCCTCCAGATGCGACTATTGGGGTATTGTGAAGATTCTGTTAAGGTGTGGATGTTTTAAGAATATTCCCACGACATGACGGCGCGCCATTTGGAGTATTTCTGAAGAATGATTGGACAATCGGCATCTCCAGCGCGCCAATGCAAGCCTGAGAGATGGAGCTTCACCACTGTTAAAATGGACGGTCGAGAAGCTGAGAGAGTAGACGGGACCAGCTGATCTGGCTAGAGACTGGACGAGAGCGGATACGACAACGAAACGAGCTGTAAGGAGTGCTGAAGTTGAAGAGATACCAAATAATCTCGAGTTTGTTTAAAAGATCTACCGGAAGTAATCCTGGAGCTACACGCAGTAGCCGGATCTCTGGAGCTACACGAAGTAGTCGGATACGCGGATAGCTTGTGAATCCTCGGCATAGATGTCGGATCGACAATCCAGTTGTAAATATTTCCCAGCATTTAACCTAGAGGACGTGTTGTTGTTTTTGTTATTGTATAAAGCTGTAAATAAAACATTTGTGTTTAAAACGCTATCATTTTGTTTGATCGACCAGGATCAAGTCATTACAATATTAAAAGCTAATAATTTGTCTTTGACTTCTGAATGTACATGGTATTTTTTGTAAATAACAGTCAATCAAAATATGGGGGAAATGAAATAGAAAGTGTATGGGAAACTGAGAAATAGCCTCATAGAGCATCTTTCTTCATCAAAATAAAAGACAGTCCCGGAATATATAACATGCTGCTATGGAAATTATTTAACCACTCAGAATTCCTATATACTATCCATTTAGTACTCTAGCTATCATTTAAAATACAGGGACACGAAAACAACGTTAGAATGTAGTGGCGCTGGCCTTATTCACTATTGAACATATTTACCCTCCTTCGTCCATTTTATAACGTGGTTGGAGATGCCGATGCTTTTTAAAATAGAAGCGTTTTGTTTAAAAGTTGGACAAATATTCAAAAATAATGTCATTAGTTTAAATCTTACGGCAGATGTGGATTGCCTTAGGACCGAGTTTGCAACGTTCTGGTTTGTAGCCGAGACACAAAACCACAATACAAAAATAATTATTTGCGCACCGTAGATGTTATCTGTCTTATAATGCTTTCACCTTAAGCTAAATAATTGCAATAAAATACTAATTTCACCGTTCTTAGTATGTGAGCAAGACAAACTTCACTTAATTAGGGAAATTACAGCCAGTCATATACAAGAGTCAGAGTATCGTGAAATATTCTAAATTTAACTTTGAAGAATAATTTCCTTAAGAGACCTTGGATTTCAATATATTTTGTGGTTTCCTAATTTTAGTATAAAGTGATAGAAAGTCCCATTACCTTTCCTTGAGTTTAAAAAAAATTATATGATAAGAATTATTTTAGCTGCTCAAAACAACTTTTTTGTAAAAAGTTGATTTTAGGGTTGTATAGTTGTCGAAGAAACACCTTATTTCATTTTCTGACCAAATCGATTACCATATTTTCCCTATTTTGCTCTTTTTTTTCTTTTTTCTTTTGATAATTGACAACGGATGATCACATTCTGACCAACTGTTTTTCGAACATAGTTACCCACTTATGATGATTTCGAGATGGCAAATGTAGAAACATTTAGACTGGTAAGAATCTAATACCACTGTTTTCCTGTATTTAAACTGAAATCCACCGTTTTTGATTAAAATAGTATTTTGAAGAAAATAACTATCATGTTTGAAGTGTTAGGATTTTATCTAAAGTTATCTATTAAACACTCTTATTATGAAAAGGAATCCAGAATTTTAAAATCGATACATTGTCAATCATAGTAGGATTTTTTAAAAGATAAGATTGATTTATAAAAATTTATGAAAATTTTATTCAATTCAATAAAATTTTGCTATTTTAATTAAAATCAGTTTAATTATACTTTACCAAGGTAGAGTTGATATCTCTGAATTATATAAATAATTGGTCTTAAATTTCAGAGTTATATATCATCATTAAAAATTGATATATATGGGTTTCATGTGTTATAAAGATATAAAACAACAAATCATCAATTGGCATACATAAACAAAATATGGTCATATTTATTTATTTAAATATTTTTATTATTCTATTTTGTAGTACTGTATACTTCAGCCATAAAATTTATTAAATATTTGTATTTCGTTCACTATAATTTTTAATTTATCGATTGCAAATTTTGTGGATTTTCATTGTTTTGGAGACTGAATCAATTTGTTTGGTAATAAATTCACAGGATTGATTTTTGTGCTACGAAAACTTGCCTGTATAATCAGTTTCCATGGTTACCGCTAATTACAATTTTTCTGTCATTAAACTTTTTTTGCGCGCGCGAAACTTTTTTCTATTTTTATAATAGAATTAAACACAGAACAAAAAATATCATTCATGGTTGTTGTGCACTATCAAATTGCGGGGGTATCAAGCAATCAATATTTTTTAGAATAATTGCATTTACTTTTTCAATGAGAATTCGATCAAATTATTCTATTCTAATCCAAAGGATATACTTTTTTCAAAATTGATATATTAAGGTAGAGGCTCAGTATTCGTTACCTAAAGAGAAAATTTGAAATGAAAATTTTACAATGATTAGAAAATCAATGATTAGAAAATCAAATCTCCTCCTTTATTAATTTTCATTGAATTCCTAATAATTATAATACGATTCAATATATTTTAAATTGCAATTTATTAATTTTTAAATATTTTAATACTATTTGTACTATTTTTGATCACATTTTACGAGCCTAATCGCTTTTATGTTCCTGGATTGGTTAATTTAATTTTCTTTTACACACCAGTTATTTTTTAAATGAACATAAGCTTTTTACAAACTCTACAGAATTAAATATCTTTATTTTGTCTTAAAGAGAGATCATTTAATAAATAAAAACACACACAAATAATATTCCTTTTGTTCAATAAAGAAAAAAATTATTTAAAAGTAATCCACTTAATACATTGCAACAAATACCCGATAGCGGGAGATTATTGATAAATGTAGTATAAATTCATTCAAACTAAGAAGATTTGATGGGAAATAAAGAGTGACTATCATTGTACAATTAAAATTTATGAAATATAAAGAATGATTTTTTTTTAAATATTGTATCAACGTAAATTTTGCAAGGTTGAAATAAAATTGCAAACCAATAGCTCAAGTCAAATTTTCAACATAATGCTTTAAATGGCCAATCAAAATAGTAGACATAAAACAGCAAACTCATATGAATACTACAAAGAAATAATTTTTTGAAAAATTAAAACTTCACATATAAAACCTTTTAAATTTTTTTTCTGGAATTGAGAATTTTCCTGTCATTTAAAAAAAAATATTATGTTTAGTCATCTTCCTAACAAAAGAAGAAATAAACTTTTTGCTTCATCTTTGTGTTCCATGCGATTATTAAAAAACTATATAACAATTTGGCTTAAAACACTTTGGAATTTCTGACATAAACATCTGTTTGGAAACAAGGGGTTAAAATTAGCAGAAAAACAATCATGTAGTTTAACAAACCATGTTTTAAGCAAACTTTTTGTAAATGCCAATCAAGGAAATTGAAATTAATTTAAAAGCCTATTTTTTATGTATCATCTATTAAGCATATAAGTTAATCTTCAATTTTAAAATATAAAATTTATTATGAAGTGAATATTTAGATAAGATTATTTGGAAATTTTTACACTAAATGCACAATAATAATATGGGTTATCACTTTATGTTTGAATAGGTAATGTGGAAACTTTTAGAATAGATTAATAGCAAAGAGAAATGTGTTAAATTAATGTTATGATAATTTTTGTCTGATATAAATTCTTATGCCAGAAATTTAATTTTCTGTTAATGTTTCTGTTGAATTCCCAATATTAGCAACTACATAAAATATTCTGTATATGTTTTTGTCGAAAATTTCAAAGGTGTTTCAAATATTTCATTTTCACTCTATTTTTGTGTTTGTTCTTTAAACAATCTTTTCTTTCATCCTTCCAAAAAGAAAATTTAAAATTATAAAAGGTACTAATTCAAAAATAAAATAAAAATAAAGCAGTTTCCAATTTATTTTTATCCTAATGTTTTCGATTTAAGCTATTATTGCATACATTTTTCCGGAAAAAAGTTTTAACAATCGACAAAATATAGATTTCGCTTTCCAAAAAATAAATATTAATTTATTTAGAATTTTTCTTATTTTTGGATATTGCTTATTAAAACTACTGTATTTAATAAATCATAAAATATATATACAGTTTTTTTTATAAATACGCTATTTTATTTGTTAAAAGTACTGTGCTTATAAAATAACTGTATTTAAATAAATCATAAAACATACCGATTTAACTTGGGTACATCCAAACTATAATTATTGATTACTTTTATAATTTAACTATAAAACTACTATACTATAACTATCATAAGTTAAAAATAACTATAATAAAATTGTGATAATTTTTTAAAAAAATATTTTTATCTTTTTAGTCAACTTAAATATTATATATGTAAATTTTCTGTTTTTTAATATGAAGAAAAAAAAATGAATTCCACTTTTAAAAATGCAGTTTATTATTATACAGGAATTTAAAAAATATATATCTTTTTTGAGAAAGATTGAAGGGGCAGGTCACAATTGACTATAGATCCAGTAGTAACTTCCTCTTTCAGCTTTTATTTATTGAAAATCCAATTGAAACTATTTTCGTATTCTATACTTTAATTTCATCAGCTTATTTTAAGCTCTCGAGATTCGAAAAATCAATATCCTCAATATTACTTTTTCAGGAACGTCAAACTTATCAGATGGTAATTTTTTAAATAAGTGGAATTAGATTTTCTTTAATAGTTACTGAGAATAAAAAACTGATCAAGTTGTTCTTTTGTAATATCATTTTATAATAATAATACTAATAATTATTAATAAGGATTTGCTGCATTTTCAAAAACTTTATTTAAGAAACGATTTTAACCGCTATTAGACAACATATTCGTACATAGTTTTGGAAACGATTTTTTTCTTTTGTATTTGTCAAGAAACCACGGAATATATATATTCTTTTAGAATGAACGGTTATTTTTTAAAAATCTCAATGCAGCTACTAAAAAGAAGGGAAAATAAAATCAATAGGAATTTTTAAAAATGTTTTTAGAAAACAGAGTTCTGAATTAAATTCTAGTCACTTTCTATAACATCAGTATTGAATCTGTATTAAAAGAAAACGATGCGATAATAAAAAATACGTAATAAAATAAAATAAACAAACCAGGAGCTGTTCAAGATTATACGAAAATAAAATTCTCCTTTAAAAATGATAAAATAATGAATCATATCGAATAATAATCTATTATAATAAAAATGCAGCTCGAAATGCGTTGCTAAGCGCAAAACTAGAGAACGGCTCCACCGATTCGGCTAATTTTTTTAAAAATATTTTCGTTAAGACACGAGGATGGTTCTTATGGAGAGAAAAAATGAAAAAACTGCGTGGAAAATAGTTAAAACGACACTTTTCTTACTTTCCCGCCAAAAATCTTCATTTCCTTCCCCCACACCAACTGAGTGAGACAGCAGGAAGTAATAAATTATGAATTTAGAAAGAAATACGCGAAGTCAGTTGGTTTTCATTCATAGAAAACGGGATGTTTAAAAAAGAAAGAAAATTGCTGCTTTTATTATTAGTCTGTATGAATATTTTATCTATGCCTGCTCCAAATAAAATTTGGGCAGGGAAAAAAAAGAATAACAAAGTGAAAATAGGGTTTGTAGACACAAAATTAGTGAAGAAAAAAAGGATAGAAAAAAAAAGAAAAGAAAAGAAGGATGTGTGTGTTTCAATATTATTTCCTCTGTGCGCGGCATTTTCCAAGCTAATTTTAAACTTTCGCATCTCTTGAAAACCAATTGCGTCTTTATTGTTTAGTGTGTTTACATTTATGAAAATTTGAATCTCATTATTCTATAAAAACGTAGAATTTTAGATCTTTCCCTCCACCATTTAAGTAAAATATCAATTCCGGGACAATCATTGCTCGGATATAAAGAAAAAGTAGAATAGTACAATGAACAGAACATCTGAAGAAAATAATACTCTAAATGAATTATATGATTATCAAAATTTGTTTGGTTTAAAAATATTTTGATGAAAAACCTGTTATGAGACACAGCTACATAAAATATTATATGAAAATTTTTGCGAGCATTAATACTGGCGAACCGACTGGTCGCCAAAGGCGGCTAGTAATAAATAAATATAAGCAAAATTAGTGAAAAAAAAGCTATAAATGTTTTGAAAAAATATTATTTATGTCAGAATGTTATTTTAATCCACCCACATTTCTACTGTTATACTGTTTATATTTATTTTTCAAATTATTTCATATTCCAAAAATTGTTTTCAGTAATTTCATCGCTGAGATTTGGTAAAAATTATTTTTAATTTACTTAAATTATTTTTTTATTTGTTATATTTTTTTGAATCATAATTTCTTACTTTAAAATTTTAGAACTTTTTAGATTTTTTTCGGCTTATTAAAATTTTAAAAAATATTTAAAGTCTACATTTTTCTAAATGCAATTATTTTTTATATTATGAACACCAGTTCTAAAAGTAAAAATAAAGTAAATAAAAATATATCAGCAGCTGAATAAACAATAAGAACTATCAAATATCACCTGCAGTTATTTGGAGAGAAAAAACGTTTGTACTTCTATTGAGAAAATTAACATTTTTCGCAGTATAAGTGCAATTATTACTATTTCGAAATTTATTAATATAATATGAATTTATTTTTTTACTCTTAGAACTGTTTTTAAGAGGAATTTCTTGTAAAAAGTCTGGAGCTCTAAGCAATATTAAAAAGTTCTAAAGAGCTTAAACATATCTTAAGAGCATTAGCAGCTCTATAAAATACACTGCAGTTTGTTCTAATTGAACAATTTCAGGTTTGCTAATTTTTTGCGTTTGTTTATTTAACATATTTCCAAAAAAGAAATTTAAAAATTATAATGCGTGTATTCGAATTTTATATATTTCATATATGCATTTAAAAATTGTCAATTCAGTTTTTTTTTTCTTTTTTAAAAAAGATAAAATCTTTTTTAAAATCTTTAGTTTTTTTAAAAAGAAAAGATGTTTTTTCTCTTTTTAAAATAAAGATAAGAGAAAAAACAAATCCCTTTAATTTTTTACGCTACTGTTTTTAATATATGTATTTATTTTAAATTTATCAGAGAAAAAATATTTTTTAACAAACAGAATTGTTTAGATTTTTATTTTTTTATATAAGGCATTTTACATTTTAAAATTTTTATTTATTTGGAGCATTTTTATCATTTGGCTCAATGCAAATTGATCCAGTAAATAAATAAATTTTAATAAAATATTTTTAATTTCATGATCATTTTTGTTTTTAGCCACCTAAAAATTTAAGAGAAGAATCTTCTATAAAAGTTTTCTCTACCTCATATTTAGTTTTTCAAATCGATACTTACACCTCTAATATGATCAATACCTATAACTAACTAAAAAAACAACAACTTTTTTTGTTGTGCATAATTATTTAAACTTGGAAAAACAGTTTTGATCATTAAGACTTAAAACCACTTTCTCATATTCTTATTCTCGGTCTCCAAGTAAACATTAATATTTCTGAAGATGTTCGTCTCCAAGTGGAAACCTGTTAAATTCTTTATTTTCTGTTGAACCTGCACAAGGCCAGGAATGAAATCCAGGCAGGTAGTTAAAGATGCAACTAGTCATCATAATTTCTGATTGTTGAGTTAACTGATTTAATGAATTATGCAAAATTTGCTTTATGCGTTTGATATGACGCTGCTACCTTAAATGTACTTACGTCCATTAAGAAATATAAATAAGAGTGAAAAATTTCCATGACATCACACATAAAATTGCAAAGTCATCGCCTTCAGTTATTTGGAGGGAAGCTTTTGTACTTATATTGCGAAAAATGTAACCGACCTTGTCAATGTTGAAGCTACAATGTCGAAACTCAAAACGGCCATAAAATGCGATCCCACGTAATTTATCGTTTGCTTTTAGAGGAATGCGGATTTCGAACGCTGGATTAAAAATAACAGAAGACTGAAAGGCATTGAAATTCGCCCACTAAATAGGAATCTGGATACGGGAAAATGACCAGATGTGTGCCGAAAAGCGATAACAGAGATGTTAAAGACGAATTCAGAAGCGATAAATTGTGCACGAGGAATATCGATTAATAAATTTCGCCATGATCAACCACCTTCCATTTTTCAGACCCTCTTTGTTTCTAGTGATTCTGTTGGTATTACTGATACCATGTTGGATAGGTATGTATTTGTTTTTGTTATTTCATAAAGTAAAATTAATTTATTATAGGAAGAAAATGATTTTATGTAAGCGAAACAATAACAAAAACTTTTAGTTGCTCTTCAGTGGATATTCAATATTTTCATCGTTTTATTTCTAGCACTTTGGAGCAAATTTCTAATAAATTTCGATTCCCATTTCTTTTAATTCGTTAGTATCTACAAGAAATAACTTGGCAATTATATAGCAAAACAAATAATAATTAATTGTTATTTGTAATTGATTTTAAAAATTAAAAATTTCGAAATTCTTTAAAAATAACCATAAATTTAAAAAAACCACAACATAATATTGGATAGGTATTTTTAAAATTTAAGATGTTTCAGCAAAATAATAATTTTAGAAATTTTAACTAATAATAAAAAAGAATAAATGTATGTGTTTGTCTTGGCACTGACCAAAATAACCCATTTGGGTACTTTTCCGTAAGCCAAGCGCCAGCGGAAAATCGACAAATAATATAAAATTCTGCCAAATTTCTAGAAGCGATTTTCAAGCGAAAAATCGCCAAATAAGGTAGAATTTCGTCAAATTTCTAGAAGTGATTTTAAAGCGAAAAGTCGCCAAATAATGTAGAGTTTCGCCAAATTTCTTTGGCGATATTTCGCTGCCGCCCAGTTAATGGAAAATCATTAGATTTAGAGATGTCATATGTGGCACTGAAGAAAATTGAATTGTGGAACTAGATGTATTTTTTTTCAAAATTTTAATTAAAAGTTAAGTGAAATGTTGATGACGAACAATTTAAGGCACAAAAAATGAGCTTTACATCATTTTGAAATACAAAGCATTCTCTTTTTCGTTATACTAAATTATCGCTTGACATATTTTTATTTATTTCTAATTCATTTGTGATCAAACGAATTCATTTGACATCGTGAAGCTTATTTCTAACAATATATATCACTGTTTGTTGTAGAGAAATTCAAATCGTTTTCATTGTTACAAATATTTCATCCGGGATTTTTGTTCCATTGTTGATATTAAAGGTATATATATATATATA
>JAOUZG010018352.1:2451062-2474588 GCA_026289955.1 Argiope argentata | reverse complement strand
TGTGTGTGTGTGTGTGTGTGTGTGTGTGTGTGTGTGTGTGTGTGTGTAGAGAGAGAGAGAGAAGGGGGGATAGAGAAGGATCATGATTGTTTCAAACTGGTTAATGAGTTAAATTAATTAAGACAAATAATGACTTAAAAATAATAATGTTCTCATATGATAATGAAATTTGCGATCGCACATTTCATTTCCTTTTATTTATTTTGTTTTAGGAACATTAGCTGCTAACGAAGTGCTCTTCTCCTGTTCATTTACGGCAGGGACATGCGGAATGTTCAACCGACCCGATTCCAGAGCAGACTGGAGCAGGGAGTTCCTCACTATAGGAGGGAGATACGGTACCGGTATTTACTATATGAACTCTACATTCTAATTTGAGACTAAATGCGTTCTAACTATTTCTGAATATTACTCTTAATCCGATTCTTTCTAACGAATTTGAAATTAGCCTTTTCCCTTTTAAGAACTGCGTTGAAATGTACAGTAGTTATTTATAAATAAAATTATAAATTATAAAATAAATTATAAAAAACAGTGTTTCACATTCAAATTAGGTGGAAGTAGGTGAAATGAAATACATCCCATATAATTCATTAGTATTTTAAAATATTTCTTTTTTCTGAAATACAACATTTTTAGGAAGGTTTAATTTCACGCCCAAACTGTAAGCAAAAACTTTTACTTTCTTGTTCGATATTGCACTACTTTCCTGAAGAAATGGAAATTGTCAATTTCTCAAATTTCAGTACAATTGGGTTTAAACAAAAAGCGGCAAGAAAAAACTTCGCCAAATTATAAAAATATATCCAAAATTATAGTATCGGAAATATGAAAACACGTGAGAATCATACACTATATAGTTAAGCGAATGAAATCACCAAATTGGCGACATTTTAACTTGGCACTTTTCGGTTGCCGTTTCTACCGACAAGGACCAAATTTCTATTCCCTTCTTAATTGAATCGATGAAATTACTGTCAAATCAAAGTGAACAAACAACAGTATTATTGATTAGAAGATTTCTTTCATGATGATTGGATAATATACTATGGAACAAATATTTGCTTTTTGAAATAAATTTGTATTTTTAAAAGAACTGTTTTCACAAGGTTCTTATCACAAACTAAATTTTTAATAAGTCCATTTAAATTTTAAATAAGCATATCTTTAAAAAATTTTAGTTTTTAAAAATAATTTAAAAAGCATAATTCTGTGTGTGCGTAGATGATTATAAGATAAACAGTTTATTCTATGACAATTTTATCTAAAATATTAAACTTTTAACACTTTTTAATGTAAGTAACAATATGAAAATACTTCGAGTTAACCAACTCGAAGTATTTTCATATTGTTACTTATCATCTATATTAATAAAAATGCAACTCGAAATGCGTTGCTAAGCGCAAAACTGGAGATCGGCTTGACCGATTCGGCCAATTTTTTAAAAATATTTTCGTTAAGGCACGAGGATGGTTCTTATGGAGAGAAAAAATGAAAAAACTGCGTGGAAAATAGTTAAAATGACACTTTTCTTACTTTCCCGCCAAAAATCTTCATTACCTTCCCCCCCACATACTGAGTTAGATAGCAGGAAGTAATAAATTATGATTTGTTTAGAAAGAAATACGCGAAGTCAGTTGGTTTTCATTCACATTCACAGATAACGGGATGTTTAAAAAAGAAATAAAATAGTTGCTTTTATTATTAGTCGGTATGAATATTTAATCTATGCCTGCTCAAAATAAAGTCTGGGCAGGGAAGAAAAAGTAATAACAAAGGGAAAAAAGGTTTTATAGAAAGAAAAGTAGTGGGAAAAAAAAAGGATAGAAAAGAAAAGAAGGGTGTCTGTGTCACCATTATTTCGTCTGTGCGAGGCATTTTCCAAGCTGTTTTTAAGCGTTTGCATCTCTTGAAAATCAATTGCGTCTTTATTTGTTTAGTGTGTTTACATTTATGAAAATTTGAATCTCATTATTCTATAAAACAGAATTTTAGACCTTTCCCTGCACTATTTAAGTAAAATATCAATTCCGGGACAATCATTGCTCGGATAGAAAGAGAAAGACGAGTAGTACAGTGAACAGATCATCTGAAGAAAATAATAATAAATAATACTATAAATGAATTATATGATTATTAAAATTTGTTTGGTTTAAAAATATTTTGGAGAAAAACCTGTTATGAGACACAGCTACATAAAATATTAGCGAGCAAATTTTAGTAAGCATTAATACTGGCGAACCGACTGGTCGCCAAAGGCGGCTAGTATTTAATGAAACTTTGTCATTGGAAATATTCGTCATCTGAGTACAATATAGGGAAATAATAATTATTCCCTTTTTGGGATATTTTGTATGTAAAAATGAATCTTAGTTTGCATGTCTTTCATACGAATCTATGTTTTTTTTTTTTTTTACTCAATCTTGTTTTCTTCAGGTCAATTAAAAAGCTCGATTTGCTCTTAAAGTTAAAATGAAAGGTATTGTAAACGTTTCAAAAATCTTAAAGTTAATCAAAACATAGTTAAAAAATAAATGTGTTTTTGGTATTTTTCACTTATATTTTCCAAAAATATTATCTCGCAAAAGTTGGTTTTAAATTACAGTAAACCTTACAAAATTACTTGTTTAATGAATTTAATATCACTTCCGCAAAATTTTATTTCTAATTTCTGCCTTTTTTAAAAATGTAATTTGACACAAATCCCCAAAAATGTTTGGATTTTGGAATTCAAAGTAACTTCATAATTCTATCAAACCATTCTTCTTCCAGGGTTAAGTTATTTTTTAACAAACAAGTTTAAATTTTAAATCTGAAGTAAAAGTTTCATTACTTTTTTATTTTTAATATTTATGCGCAGTAATTTGTATTGAAATGATTCTTTTATATTCAAATTTATCGAATAATTAAGGGACATTTTAATAAATTTATTTCGTATTAATAATTTAATAGTCAGATATACCAGCATTTGGGACATTTATTGGCTTTTTTATCTGTTCAAGTTATGACATAATATCAAATAATAATAAAGCGATAAAGTCATATGTGAATTTCTAATCAAAAATATACAGCTGGAGTCAATTCAATATTAATAACTAAAAGAAATAAATAAAGCAGCAAGATTTCAAAAATGAGGAATATCTTAATTAAACTAGAGAAAATGGTCTCTTCCAAACTTTATCGCATTTTCTAATAAATTTGCCATAACAGAGAACGCTTGCATGTCGTTTGTATGCAATAGTTATAAAACACTAACCTTTGGCATGAATTTAAAATTTTTATTGAATCTTTTGTGACATATTTGACGATTAATTCTTGGCATGCGATAAAATAGTATCCAAAAATGTAATTTGTGTTTCATACTTGTTTTTCTCAACCGATTGAAAAAAAATGGTATAAAATTAGAAAGAAAATGACATACGAAATTCAATATTTTTAAGTCATTATTATTATTTTTTCAATTATCACGTTTACATGTTTTTGAAAGTACAGATAGACAGATAGTTAATCCTTTGTTGAATTTGTCTCAAATTTGATAGGATCCTACTCTATAGATGTTCAATCTGTGCATGGAATTATATCTATCTAACTCTCTTCGTTTTGTATTTTATTCGTCTTAAATTATATTCGAACAGCCGGACAGACTGACTTTCACTCAGCGGATTTTGCTCAAAATTTGCTCAAATTTGTTAGAAAATATTTTATGTAAAAGCCATATACCGAATTTCACCCGTCTAGCTCAAAGCGTTCATGAATTAGCTTTGTTGCAGATAGGCAGACGGATATACTCGAAAAAATTTGTTTTTCGAACTCTGGAAGGGTTAAAACGCAGAAATTCATCAAAATCTAGAGTTGCAATTCTCTGTCAAGTTGAATACACAATAATAAGGCAATACTGGTAAAAGCAGGTAAAAAATTCTTGAACCGATAATCTTCAGCAGCCCATAATCTTTATTTTTTTGTCCATAAATGTCGAAGACACCAAAACTAAACATCTCCAGTAACTTTTCTATTGTTGCTTGGCAGAGATCCACATGGGAACCTTTTTATCTTTTTAAAGTCTATTGGTTTTTATTATTCAATTTGAGCTCACTATCATGGCTTCGTTATGGCTTTTCGGATTTTTTTTTCATCGTTTTACCAATGTTTTTTTATCATGTGAGAACAAGATATTGTTTTGGGAATGAGGTCTTCTGGCATCAACAAAAACCGTGGCCGAAAAATAAAAATTTTACTATCTGCATGAGCATCTAAAAAAAATCAGCTTTTAATAACGCGTTTCAATGTCATTTACAAAAGCTCTGATTTAAAAAAGTAGATTAATGACTACGGTAAATAAAACCTAGAAAAATGTCATTTTGAGCACGCGATTATATGAAATGAAATAAATAGGAAATGTGGTATTTTTTCAAACAATAAATGCGAGACAAAGTTTTTTGGATCGTTTGCAATACTAAAGTGGTTCATTCAATGAAACAATTAAAATAAATAATAAATATAATTTAATTTGCACGAGCACATGGTGCTTGGCCGTTCAAGAAATGATGTTCTGACATGATACGTTGAAATATGCATAGCAGATTTCATTTTAATCTTTTTTTTGTCACTTTTATAGAAACAGTTTTTGAAGGGCTTTGAATTTGAGATGAACTTGTTTGGCACGGTATAACCTTCCTAATGGTTCTTGTGCCATAAAACTTCAAACAAACTAGCCTAATCTAAACAACATCATGTTCTCACATAACAAAAAGAAAGAAAAATAAAGCAAGGTTTTAAAAATTTGAAACAACTCAATTAAAAATAATAATGAAATTTTTTTATGCAAATACAGAAATTTGAATCTACACCTCCTTTTTGACGTACTTTCTAAGATTCTTCTTTTTCCGTAATACAATAGCATTTCACAAAAAATAAATCAGCATCTCTTCGATGCATTTGTTACGAAATTTAGTACACTAGTGTATTTAAGAAGTTGGCATGAAGTCAAGGACAAAAAAATGTCCTTGTCCTTTTTATTTGTACGATTTAAAGGATAAAAATTACAGCCAAAGAAAAGAGACAGAAAAGCCGATATATATTTTCTTTCGGTGGTGTCTGTAAAAGCGGAGGCTTCGGATTGATTATGACCTTCAAAAAGGTCAATAAATGCTCTTGTCTAATAGGCCAGAAGACCTTGTTCAAACGCAGTCATGAAACTGTACAATGTTCGCCATGTTGTGGGCTTCCTATTTCAAATTGCATTATAGGTTTAACCCTTCTTTGTATGTTTTCTTATCATGTGAGAATATGATGCTGTTTTGATTTGATGTTTTTGAAGTCTCAAAATTCGTAGGCAACAAATTGGTGACTTATAGCTTTTGAACCATCAATTTTTCGCTTTTAGGGTTATTAGAAAATATTGCAGGAGGTAGCACATTTGGTGACTTATGGCCAAAAAAATCTTTAAAAAATATAAACTTAATTTGTAATTCAAACGTTAAAGTCAATGGCAACGTTGTTACATTTTTTTAATGTTAAAATGTTTTTATAACATGAGAACGTAATGTTTTATTGATTTGAGATTTTTGAAGCTACAAAATGAACGGGCAGAAAACTGTCGATTTATCGCTATTGGGGCATCAATTTTCCACTTTTAGGATTATTACAAAATGGTAAAGATGGTTGTCACATTTGACCACTTATCACCAACAAAAAGTTACAACCTGGCACGAATGTCCGTCATGTACCCGATTCTCGATATATCGACGCATGCGTACTCTGATAGTTGCAGGATTGTTTCAAACCTGTTTAAACTGGTTAATGAATTAAATTAAGTAAGACCAATAATGCCTTAAAAATACTAATGTTCTCACAAGATAACATGAAATTTGAATTAGCAGATTTCGTGTGTATGTGTGTGTGTGAGAGAGAAATAAATCAGTGGGATATTTTCGATATAACATTTAATTTGACCTAACTTTTAAAGAAATTATAAGAAAAAGAATTTCTTATGCTTAGTACATAGAATTTTAGTTGTAATAATTTTATGTTTACTCCTTGTCCGTTTGAATTTGGATTATTTTAGCCATTTTTGGAATCCGGAATACGAAAATAGTAGGAGAATTTTTCTTCATAAAAAACAAAACAAATTCTTGTATTACTTGTATCTTAACGATAAATAATATTTTTTTTCTCTAAATGTATAATTATTTCAGTCAATATATTATTACGAAAATTCTCACAAAAGCGATGCGATGATGCAGAATTTATTGCCTACAGCGAATTAACTCTATTTAATCCGCTAATTTTTGTTAACAGCAAAACTATTAAACGCACGTCAAAAAAAAAAGACGTTCTTCCTCAAGCTAAGCCAACCAAACGTAGCTCGTTCAGCCAACTGATCGGATTATCTTCTTTAAGCCCCGTCTTAAATAGCGACCCACTGAAGTGAGTGGGGCAACCGCGGAAATCTCTCGCTATTTCCGGACGAGTGTGAAAATTTCTCCAACTTTCCATTGGAACAAATCTTTATTTCTCAGCTTCTACTTCACATTTTAGCGAATAGTAAAAACCGTTAGCGACCCTATTATCTCGCCAACACACTTTCATCGCCAAATTAGTCAGATGTGGTGATTTTCTGTTGGAAATTCCTCTTAGAACAGTCTTTTCTCGCTGACGCGCGATTCCATTGCAACTAATTTTATACAATTAAACTATTTACAAATATTTACACAACAATTCAGAAATGTTTACATCTAATTTACACAAAATTCCTAACAATATACAGCTGTGTTCTTTTGTGGTGAACTATGGCGATTGGGCGAGGATAGAGTTGTTCTCTTGAAATAGTAGTGTCACCTTGTATTTCCAATGATATCATTAGAAATTTGTTATTCGATAAATTTTCGTAGAATTTGAATACAAAGGTATTTATTTTTCTGTATATCTTAATCGCCAATAATTGGGAGGAAAAAACTCCATGAAATATTAATAGCTACAATGAAAGAAATTTTACTTTCAATTCAACAACGAAAGATATTTTGGCAAAATATGCTTAAAATATAATCTAAAAATTTGTTGTCATTGAAAAGATTTTTTTATGTTTGGATTTTAATATGATTCAGTAATCATTTTCATACTGTAATATTTTCGAAAGCTTTGACAAGGAAACACGAAATTTTTAAATTATAATTTTGGTTTAGCTTCGTAGATTTTTGTAGACAGTCGGGTATCTACTCGTTGACTGATGAAACGAAATTTTATACAGATCAGTAATTCTGGTGTTATTCCCCCCTCCCACAACTATAAAACAATAACATGTTCTCCCATGATTAAAAAAATAAAAATAAAAATGCAGATTTTCATCCAAATTCAAATATTCAACCTCGTCGGATACCTTAAATATCTTTATAACAATGTGAAGAATATCAAACTAGAATAAAATTTCAAATTTGGATTCAGATTTTATATTGTAACCTATACAACTTTCACCAATATTTCAAAACAAATGGCATATAAAATATAAGATATCAACAGAATTTTTTAAAAAAATTATAAGGTATGTATTCTGGAATTACCGGCTTTTGCCACTAATTTGTTTCAAGCGCTCGTATGATGACATCATATGTCTGTACATGGTGACATCACTTCAAGTGAGGTTATCCGGTGGTGTCAATATTTAATAACAATGGAAGACCGAATATTTTGTCGCCTTTAAAAATGACTGTACTGACGTCAAAACCAGTTTTTGTTTTCACGAACAAATTTGCAAAACGTGACTTGAGATCAAAGTCTTTGTAGTAACTCCGACCTTGAAAGGAACAGCTAAAATGCAACGTCAGATGATTGCATAAAATGCTGCCCAGATTATTTGTTGACACTGTCAAAGAAAAAATATATTAGTGAATTTAATCACCTTTTTCGATCGTGGAAGATCGAATCTTGACGAATATATTAAATATAATACCTTTTTTATTCTAAATTTACGAAATGAACAAAATATTTTAATCTTCATAAAATTCGACTTCGATATTTTGATGAATCTCCAAGTTATAAATTTCCATGAATACATAAAACCCACTTTTGGTACAAAGTTTGTCTCCCTATAAACACGATACTTAAAAAAAAGTCAAAAGTTTAGATGAAAAATATTTTAAATGACCTTTATTCTAAAATAGAATATATAGTTGCCATATTTGTCCGTCATCGTATATGTGAATTATAAATATATTTTTGAATATCATAATTCAAAAACTTAACTAGCCAAATCGTTTAGAAACGATAAAACGCTTTACCATCAGACTTTCAGATATCCATCAGATTCATATAGAATAATTAAATACATAAACTCTTTCGAATGTTTTTAAAAAAAGCTTTAATTTTTAATTAAAAATAGGAGCTATGCCAAACGACTTTTAAATCTCATAGTTTTTCAAAAAGGTAAAGAAAAAAAGAAAAAGAAAAGAGACCAAACGATTTTTGAAAATTCTGAAAGCTAATCTTTAAATATAATAACAAAAGCTTTTAAAAAATGATACAAAATTTGATTGAAAACTATGAATGAGCAATTTAGAAGCGTATGGAATAACTTATAAACTTATCAATTATTTTAGTTTCGTATTTACTCAATAATATTTTCATTCAATGGAACTAGAAATACATATAATAAAATAATCCTTTCTATGCACATAAACAAAATTCTCGATTGTTAAAAAGTAACTATTTAATTAATTGTCACAGAATCTTTTCAAAAATATTTCTTACGTTTAACCCGTTAATTGTTTTTGACAAAAGTACTTTTTCGTCATTGAAAAAGTACATTTGCGTTATGACAAGTTTATTCGTTGGCAATTATGATATTTTAAATTAACTATTAAATTTATTTAATATATATATTAATGGCAATTTAGATACGCATTTTCCGAAGAGATAGAAACAGTTAACTGGGTTAGTAATATTTATGAAAATTTGAAGAAAATATATATCTAGGATACATTTTCTTCAAGTGCATTATTATGAATTTCGCCTTTAATTAAATCGATTGAAATAAAATTCTCCCACTTTTTTTGAAATTTAATTTCTTCCGTTAAAGGTTACGCTATGGTTGTACGCGGCAATGCGGCTAACAACCACTTCGCACGACTACAAACACCCAACCTGTCCACAAACGATGCCCGAATAGGATGCATGAGATTTCGGTACTTCATCAGCGGACGGACACCTGCTTCTTTGTCCGTCATCAAGCAAGGTTTCGTCACTCAATACGTTTTCGCCAACGCCCACAAAACAGAAGACCACTGGGAAACAGCTGAATTTGACATTGAATTCCTTGGAGACAAAGTGATGGTGAGTGCATATTTAGATGAAAATTTCAAACTTACACAATATAGTGCCTTTTGTAAATATGGTGAAGGGAATTAACTATGTATTTTAGACTTCTTTTACACCGGTCGGGTTCAAAATATGAAGTAGATTTACAACTTTAGTATCCTAAATTTCATTTACCATATAGACTGCACTTCAGTTTCGATTTTATTATATTTTTATGTGTAGTACAGAGAAAGTACAGTAAATGCCAGAAAAATTTGAACACCAGATTTTAACGAATCACCACGCAAATAGAGGGACGAATGTTCCTTTGATGGATTTCGTCAACGATTTGTATCATCTCTACTATTTTGACTTACAGGGCCTGATTGGGGCCCGGGGTAAAAACTTTTTGGGGACTCCTCTGTATTTTTTTAAAAGATATATTTAAAAAAAAGTCCATTAAAGAAGGAAACATAAAATAAACTTTCTATTGGATTTGGGGCCCCCCTCTGATTTAGGGGGCACGGGGCAATTGCCCATGCCTTGGACTCTCCTTACTGAGACCATATTAAATCCTTTCTATTACCGCATACATTATTAAACGAGTTTTACAATTTACTTAGTTTTACAAATTATTTACTTTTTTCTTATTAATATTTCTGAACGCGAAAATTTACTGCCTCAAATCTTTTGAAATATTTTTTAAAATTTTTAACAATGTTTTTACTATGTACTTTGTGCGCATTAGAGCTTTAAAAGAAATCACAATGAAAATTTTCAAATCATATATTTTCTTTTTAAGATCTATAAAAGCTTTCTGTGACACAGATATTAAGAGAAAAAATATGTATGTAAAACATAATAAAATATGTATAATACAATACAAGAAAGTCTATACTTATAACAAATCTCTATGTGAGTGAGTTAGTGTTCTACTGGCGAGAAGATGACAGCTTTAGCTGTTAAATGATGCTCATTTTGTACATTTTTACTGATATCATTTGTACATTGTACGTGCTACTCATTTTTACTGACATCATTTGCACATGATACTCATTTTGTACATTTTTCAATAGTGAGATTCATTTTGTAATATAAATTTGAAAGATGAAAGCTGGAATTTCAAATCACTGTTGATTATATGAAATGAAATGATTTCGAATGCGGACCATCGGAAATATTTTGATAAAAATTAAATTTTTCTTCATGTCATAGTCTTCCTAGAGGTAATTAGAGTTTAAAGACATAATTCTGCATTCTATTTTTTTTAAATAATATATTTTACAATGAAATTCTTTTTTTTAAAAATTCTTAATTAAATACATTTTTTAATCGACACTTTGTTTTATTATTTCAGTTTTACTTTGAAGCAGATACGAGAGTTCAAGAATATGGAGACAGTGTAGTTGCATTTACAGAGCTTACTATTTCAACTGGTTCTTGCCAAAATAAACGTTATCTTGGATAAATAAATTTTACTTTCTAAAACGGCACTTGATTTATTCCTCTTAGTTTAAAAATTTAAACACACAATTCAATTAATTATAACCAGACATTTCTGCCACAAAAGAATAACATTTATTCAAAATCAATACATTATGTAACTAATAAATAATTCAAGTCATTCCAAAATCAAGATGAACATTGAAAACAATACAAATTTGGCATTCGTCCTCTCTCACACTATAAACTTAAACTAAACTGAGGAATATATATTTCTTTAGTCACATAAATGCATGCACAACATTTTAATTGAAAAATGCTAAATGATCCATAAAATAGAATCCATTCTTCCATGATGTCTAACAAGCAAATGAGCAATGTATCTCAAAATCATTTAAAAGCAAGCATAAATAAGCCATCACAGACAAGTTAAATGCACAGATTTACCACTTAGAAGAATTAAGTAAATTCCTAACTTGCAAAGCGCCCTTTTTTATGCAGTCTTCAAATAAAAGGGAAATAAATGCAATACCAATAGGTGTTTAAAAACAGAAAAAAGCAATTCCATCCATACTATTACAATAATTTGCTTACAAAATACATCTCAAGATGTGTGGTGTATCTCAGATACATGGCTGTTTTTAGTAGCGAGTTATTCATTAACTGCCCAGCAAAA
Source organism: Argiope argentata (assembly GCA_026289955.1). NCBI lineage: Eukaryota > Metazoa > Arthropoda > Arachnida > Araneae > Araneidae > Argiope > Argiope argentata. The sequence goes on along the minus strand of JAOUZG010018352.1, from coordinate 2,463,181 downwards.
ACATAAAATGATCAATAGTGATTGATTAGAAAATGACATTCCATTAGACTTTTTAAAAAGTGTATGAAAATGTATAACAATGATGCATACTTCAGTTAGATTATAATGATGTACATGATAAAGATAGAAATTTTTTATTTGTTTAAAAAGGAAAATGTATTGCATTGTGACAAACCAATGTTGTATCATTTGAGCAATTACTAGTGTTCGTGATGCCACAAGAGGGCTATTTTAGGACGGATTTCATAATTTTGAAACAAGGTCAGATGACAAGAACGTCTCCCCTTTTTAGCCTTCTGCAACACAACAATGGGAGAATGTTTAATGAATTAAATATACAATAGGCCCATATACAGATTTTATTTAAAACAAGTTTCGAATCTGTGATCAATCAGTTTTAAAGTCAAGACTTTACCATCACATTTTTACTATACAAAGTATTTTCATGTTTGTAATCCATTACACATAAAAATCTCTTTAAACTGTTGAATAAAACAATAAAAATTAGATATAATTTGTTTCATACTTTTTTTTGGATAGCTCTTTATAAAAGAAATAATTTAAAAATAACAATTATTAAAAATTTATTTTATTAAGATAGCTTTAAGGAAATTAGGATATAATTTCATATTTAGACTATTTGAAACTTGCATATGTGCTAATTTCTCATCTAGCCCCAACTCCTATTGGGAGGGGGGAGCCCAAACGTATCGTAACACATGCTCTTTTGCAGACAGCCCACTATACTGCCATTTATTTAATCAGAAGTCAATAGAGAATCTGAAATCAGTAAAATTTCACATTTCTACAGTAGTTGCACTTTTAAATTTTACTGTGCACGTGTATAAAGATCCTTGGTTGAATTAAGATTGAGCATTTGAGTGACCTCGTTAAATATTGTGCAAATCATTATGATTTGCCTTCAAAAGGAATTGTGCCATATATCTTAGAAATACTACACATACAAGAGCACATATCACTCATTGCATTATTAAAGATTGAAAATCAATGCCACAAAAGTAATATAAAGCGGTCGTCTCAGTGTTTTAATTTTTCGTATATTTTCAGAGGCAAACAATTCTAAATGAGAGCTGGTTAATAATGAGTGTGAAGCATAAAATATTAAAGATGAATGAGAGGAAGAAATAATTAGGAAATTTATAAAAATATACATTACAATATAGAACTGCATTTAGCAACCATAACAGGTACAAAAAAATGTTTCTGAATTGTACAAACCAATTCATCACATTCAGTTTTAAATAAATGATTTTCTTTTGGAGCATAAACATTAGCAGTTAAATAAAACATTGAGCTATACTTAGAAATAACGGGACCACAGTAAATAATTGCAAATGATTGGCTTATGGTTAAATTAAATGCCCTCCAGATTTTCTTTATTCATTTTCGTCTGTTTTTATTTATTTACAATTAAACTCCAAATATTTTGTAAAATAATAATAATAAAAAAGACATGTCAATATATAATAAAAAGACAGGTTCTTTATAAATAAGTAACTTTTAAAAAATGAATTTCATTATAATAAAAATTAAATTTAGAATATACAATTTAAGATTTATTAAGTGAATATTTTTTTAACCTATTAAATGTAACTCAATATATATCACATAAGAAAGGGTTGATTAAGCATCAATAATTTAATTTAATCTCAGAGCAATTAATACTGTAAATATCTTGGGGACATTTCACCCTGTCAAATTGTAATTTAGTATCAAATAAAGGTTATGCAATATCAAATACACCAAAACAAAATATACAAAGAAAATTGAAGGATGAATATGATATTTTGCAATCTGTTATTGCAAGTGACCCATAAAGTATATATACAAAAAAGAAGAAAAAAAGAATAAGGAGAACTGAAGACTGTCCCTAATATCTATTCCCTTTTTTAAAATCCTTTTGAATGTTTGTATATGAACATAAATATTATTAAAAAAACCCCAGATTTGCAAAGATCAAATAAAAATGTAAAATGGCAGATTTTTGGAAAACAAAACACATTAGTACATTATCAAATCAAAGGTTTTGAATAATCTCATCATTTTGGCAACATGTCAACTCAAATAATTGGAGTTGGCTGCTATTTAATTAAGATTTTCTACCAGAAATTACTCAATCCTAGGTGGTAAATGAAGGGACTGCTCAAACATAGTTTAGGAATATGCTGCATATGTTGCTACATATAAAAGGGTTAAATAAGCAAAACAGAATGAAATAATTCAATTATGTTAATTCCTAATTATGATGCCAATTAAATTTAACTATTAATTCTTCCATAACAAAAGCTATTCATCGACCATATGAATATAAATTGATTTCATTGAAAAACCATTCAATGCCAAAAATACTGGGTATGAATAATTATCAGTACTTTGAAGACTTTAGTTCTTGTAAACAAATGTAATGAATAATAAAGAACAATGTTATGTTTGATAAAATCAATTTGATATTTGATCATGCCAACTGACTAAAAGCTGCCCATTTACTACATAAAGTGACTTTATATTCAGTGAAAAGATATTTAGCAATCAAAGTACTTGTGACGGAATATGATTTCTTTGGAATTTCTTTCATCCATGTAAGAAAAGTAATATTAAAAGTTGTTTATCTTTTGCAATAAAGTTTTTTTTGGAAGTTAATATGAAATATACAGTGCAAGATACAAACACAAGCTGAACATGTACACCAAAACTGCTTTGCAGACAATGTTTCACTCATAAATAATGCTCAAGCTAAACATAAAAATGCTAAATATATTTATTAAAACAGCTAAAAATCATCAAGTAGACAACTCATCAGCATAAATAAAATGCTACTTTAAAGCTAGGCACTACACATTTCCTTTAAAAAAAATTGTTGAAATAATATTTGCATATACCACTCAAATATAAACAGTTAGCATCAGAATTATAAGGTTACTATAAGTATAAGTACAAAATGTTAAAATGATATGATACATTTTTCTAACTTCAATTTCATAAATAAAAGAAAAATAAAATTCAAAAAATAAGCTTACAAGAAATATCAATAAAATTTCAATTTGGCCAATAGTAAATATTTTTGTATTTAATATATAATTTAAAAACTTATCAATGAATTTAGATACTTTTAGCATTTAATAAATGATATTTACATGATATCCAGCTTCCACAATTTTTTTTATTGCATGGCGATTTCAGTATGTAGGTATATATTCAAAATATTCATCTAAATTCTACACATCTATATATATAGAAACATTCAATAATTGTAAAATATAGACAGTTTTGCTCCTTACTTTTTGAATGACAATATATTCAAACACTTTTTGAAGGATAAAATCTCAAACAAATTCAACAATACAGATAAATCTTCTGTAACTGACATATTATAATTCTTCCAAAATTTTTCAATAAATAAACCTACAGAAACTCATAAAAAAAGAAAAGAAATACATATTTGAATCTCAATTGATACTCTGATATCAAAATATCTGCTATAAACAACCAAAAATGGACTATGCAAATATTTACTACATTTTTATTTAACAGGCACTTTTAGAATAAATTATCAGTTTTCAGATAAATATTTAATAACAAGAATATATATTTATTTACACTGCCAAATTTAAGTAATACTACTGTGCAAAAATCCCAAAATTACTATTATTTTTTTATACAAATGAGGCACCCACGGAATAAATAGTTACAGGGTTTAATTCATATTGTAAAAGGTAGAAAATTAATGAATGCACCGGTAAAGGATAATAAACTCTGAAATAATTTATATTAAAAAAAAGTATTTTATAACTTAATACAAAAAAAGCATAAAATATTCCAATTTAAAAATATCAAGATAATTTTAAATAAAAAATAATAAAACAGTACCACAAAATTTAGAATAAAAATGACAATATCCCAAAAGATGGGCCAATAGATACTTTATACTTTCAAGAGTATTTTATTACACATACAAAAAAAGACATTTATAACAACTTTTTTTGTTTGTTTTAAGCTATTTAATTACATTAAACATCCAACACTTTATACCTCAAAAATAAAAATGGAATGAAAATTAATTAAAACGCTATTCCTTTTTTGATCCTATCCTTTGGTACCCTCCTTTACTAGATGATTTTTTATCTAAGGGATCCCAGGAAATATCCTCCCAATTATTGTCCCATTCAGATGGCTTCCGTTCTTTATCTGGCTTATTGCTGTATTCATCACTATTACCAAAGTCAATAAGGTTATTGTCGCCAGCAAGCATTTTTTTACTCTCTGGAGAAGTGGGGGTGGTTCGTGAGGAACGACTTTTGGAATGCTTCGGAGAAGGAGAATCATCATTTCTTGAATGGTATTTAGAAGAATGAGATTGTTCGTTAGACCACTTCCATTCTTCGCTTTGCCAATCACTGTTTGACATTGTTCCTTGAGTAGGAGAGCTAAAAAGAGTAAAACGGATTTTTTGAATATGAATCAGTTAATTATGTTTCATAGCATAAGATCGGATATGGCAATTATAAATATTTACAGATTAATCAAGCAATCGCAATAAAAAGCATATCCAAACTTATGATTCATTAAAATTTGATGATAATGATTAGGGGAATATCCTTTTTTAAAAGTAAATATACTTTAATAAAGATTGCCAAGTATCACTAAAGCTTTACAGTAATGGTGAATTATTATAAAATTTGATCCTAATGATCAAAGGAAGCAAAAGCAAATATGTTTCAATAAAGATTGCCAAGTATCACTAAAGCTTTACAGTAATGGTAAATATTAATAAAGTGAGTTAGTTTCTGAATATAAAAATTTTACCACTTAAACAAAACATGCTGGAGAATTAAAATATAGAATTATAGTTATTGTATGTGAATGATGATTTAAAATGTATTGATACCTTTGTATCAAACAAGATTTTTTTAATTTCAGTAACATCATACTTATCTATTAAAAGTTAATTCATAAAGAAAAAAGTCATAATATGCAAAATGATAAACAGTAATTCAAACTCAAAAAAAAAAAAAAGAAGTTTGTTTTAATACCATCAAGAGCATTTACAATTATGTATATATACATGTATTTATTATGCAAATATGTATATATGTAACAAGGGTTGACAGTACCTAATAATTTTGTACATATTTTAAAGACAACTAGAATATGATGGCACAATTCAGAGTAGTACATAAGATTACTATGTTTCTAGTTAAATACAAAGAAAAAAAAACGATTCAAGTTTTTTATAATGTGAATAAATTTAAATAACAATGAAAATGTGACTTAACTGTATGAAAAGTTAACTATGTGTTAAGTGAAAAGAAAACAGATTCAATCTACAATACAGAAGCAAACAATTTGCAATATTAAAAAATTCTACAAATTAATGATTATAAAATGAAGATTAATTTTTTTACACTTTTTAGTTAAGCTTTTCATGCATGTTTTAAAATGCAATTTTATGCACACATACAATCATGGGTATAAAGTTTATCTCAAAAAATTATGTACCTCATATCTTTAGGACTACTTAACCCTAATAAAGATGATTTTTCAGTCGGTGCTCCTTCGGCCTTTTCTAATGTAACTTTCTGATTAAACATTGATGACAAATCAGTCCAACCTTTTTTCCCAACATCAGCTACCTACAGAAATAAAATATTATATTAGAAAACATTTCACTATGTAATCAATTATATTTCATGATATTTTTAATTCTATACTCACACACAAACAAAATCTATTTGACATCATTGAACTGGAAATATTTTTTAACAGCTCAAATGACATATTTATAAATTAATTAAAAAAGACAAATTTATTAGAATTAAAAAAATATTTCTAGCATATGCATTAGCCCATTTCTTAAAAGAAGAAAGCAAAAATAATTTACCAAACATTTCAAGAAAATTTATCCAACATTTTAATTAAGTTTATGATTAACAAAGGTTCCATTTTGTTCTTTACAAATGTCACAAAACAATCTGCCTTTAAAATAAAAATAACCTATTTTGTTATATATAATAAAATATTGCATTCATATTAATTGTTTAAATAATCATTACTAACAAGGTAGAAAAATTAAGCTACAAAAATAATTTCTTCAATAATACATAATGATTGGTTGTATGGTTTAATAAAATTTCTTTTTATCACCTATATATTGTACCTCAACAAATAATTTAATCTTAGATATACAATTTTAAGTGATTAATTCCAATAAGTATTCTTTTACTAGTTACATATCTAATATTAATTTAACCTACTAATAATAAATGATTAAAAAATTGCATCAATTATTGAGAAAGGAACAAAACACTTTATTTATACAACATTTTGTTCCAAATAATGTCTACAAGGATTCTAATGCAATAAATATTCTATGATGAAATGCTTCATGCATAATTTTTTTCATATACTACTTTATGCATGAGAATTGTTTATTAGTAATATTCTATTAATTATATTTAAAAAAAGATTTTCTTTTTACTAGAAATTTTTCCTGGGATGTCTTTTTAAAGATCCTGTTTGCTAATTTACCTTTTCCCATAGATTCTAGAATTTTTATTTGTGCATAATTTTATTTCAACCAGTATAAAAATAAAAAAAGTATAAGTTAATGAAAAAATTCATGATACCTTTTCTATTTATCACATACAATGTTAGATTCCAGCAACTCAATTTTCAGGTTATCAGAAAGTGAGGAAGTATCTAACAGAACTTAAGTCCTACACGTTTAACTTTCATTGAGAATTAAAATGTTTGTATTTCTATGATAAATTTAAGGAGTACCAAAACTAAATTAAACATTCAAATAAGCAACATTTAAAATATTAAGATGAAGCAATGTAAATACTGCAAATTATAAACGTAATTCAAAATAAATGTTTTTAAACTAAACAATAAATAAATTCAAAATAAACCAGAAAACATTATTGAAAAAACAAATCCTTAAAAATAAGATCTTAGAAAAGTAAAAAAAAAAGAGAGGAGGGAGAGAACATAATACACAGCACTTCTCACCTTACTGCCAATAGTTGTAACTTGAGATTGTAGATCTTCAACTAAGTTTCCTTCTTTAACCTAATGATAGTAATTTTATGACAAATAAACCATGCTCACATGCAAATAACAAAGAAACATAATAAATAATAATAAAATTAAAACAGGCTCGATTAAAAAATAATAAAAACCTTAAAAACTGTTACATACAATGCTGAAAATTTCTCTAATAAATGAAAACTACTGTACCTTTTCATTCACAGTTTCAGATATTTCTATAACCTTTTGAGAAGCTATACTACCCAATTTTACAGCCTAAAACAAAAAAGAAAATTTAGTTAATCAGGAGCAAAACAATCATATATTTAGAAAAATAAATAAGAATTCAATCAGGAATTCTCAAACATTGTATCAATATCAAAATCCATATGAAAGTTCAATGTCCTGTCATCAGGAGTCGCCTGCCCCTTGCCATAGTTTTGGGAGTATGGTCCCATATATCTTAATACAATAATGTTCTCAAATTTTGGTGAAACATCTAATTACTATAAAAGAACTACTTTTAAAATAATGATTCAATATTCTGATCATTAGGTGTGCTTGTGAAGTGGTAAAATTAAGATAAAAATTGGTTTCATTAGTCCAGTTGCAGTGTGTGGTTAGATAACTTGAGTTATTCTGAAATATCTCTGAAATTAGATATTTTTTAAAAACTTTGTCTAGGTTTTTACACTCAATTAATTAATGCTTTTGAAATAGCCCTCAGAAATAAACACTGATTCATAGAAGAGATCCAATTGATTAAATATGAAAATCAAATGACAAACATATAACTGTCGGTTACATTAATTTCAAAAGATTTAAAAACTGACAAAATAAGTAGTGTTTGTGGTTGGGAAAATGTTTCTTTAATTTTGCCAAATATTTTTAACACACTGATGGGCAAATACTTATTTTTGAAGCAGGTCAATAGGTTATTAATCATCTTAAAAAATTATTTCAAGAAACTCAAAAGTAAATCATAGCACAGAATAAAATATCTTGGAATCATGTAGTTTTGTATGGAATTTGTCATAGACAAGTTCACAAACGAAGTTAGCAATTTTAAACCAAGAGAGCATCTTCTGTTTCAGTAGTGTCAAGGACCAAGATTATTTATCATCTATTCATGCATTACATTTGCTTGCAAAAACCTATTTATATGAGGAAGAAGCACATTCACACACCTCCCAAACTGAACACAGATAAACAACCATGCCCAAACAGGGAGTTCCACATTATGGGGAAGATGTGCTACCCCTATGTCAGGATACCGGCTCTTGGAAACTTAAGTACTTAAGACAGAGTTTCTCAAAATAATGATAACATGCAGAATAGTAATATTTTAAGGCTAAAATGTATTGAAAGCAAATATTTTTGTATGATTCTCTAGTATTAATGAGAAATCAAAGTAGTTAATCTATCCTTATTTGTAATTTATTAATTTTTTTTCAAATAAACACATTTAGCAAATTCTTTTGGATTATTAAGAAATTAATGTTTAATATTTCTTCTCTAATTCCCAATAATTAATTGCATCACAAAATATTTTTTTAGCCATTCCCTTTAAAATAATAATAAAAAGACAACAGGAGTTTGAAAAGGTTGGAAAATTTAGGTTAAAAAACTTGATTTTATAACATTTTCAACTCATAATAGTTAAATAAGAGGACAGTTAGTCTTCATACATAATAACTGGAGAGCGTGAGAGAGAATGTGTGTGTATTATATAAACAGATTTGTCTTAATTTAGCCCACAGTAACTTCATTCTAAAAAGTTATCTTATTTCCTTATCCCGTTCCACCTTTAATTAATAAATCAAATGAAGCTTTGTAAAAATACTGCACCATCAGTCCCCATGTGAAAAGTGAGGGGATAGAGATTGATGATGTAAGCAGATTCTTCTAAAGGATTTCTGTGTTTTTTTTTTTTTGTCGAAGTCAAAATGTGTAAGAATTCCTGTCAAAAATTGACAAGTGTCAGATTTCTGAGAATCTAATTGTATATAAGACCAGGAATAAATGATTTCTCTCCTTTTTACACTCTTCATGCCTTTTTATCCTTTCTTTTTGTGTCAGCACTGCCTGCATGCCTCTTGAGATGAAATAAGACAAATTTAAAAATTCAACTTGTCTTCCAGATTTGGGCCACGACACTGCCTTCTGCTTCTACCACAAATTACTATGCGTTACATTATAAATCCTTGACAAAAGAAACACAGGAATCCTTTAGAAGAATCTGTTTATATTAGCAATCATTCGGCATGTATAACCAATGGTGCAGCATTTTAACAAAGCTTTATTTGATTTAATTAAATAGAATGGGATTAGGAAATAAGAGAATATTTTAGAATGACTTTAATATGGGCTAAATTAATAGAAAACTTTAAAAATTAATTAAAATTGAAATTAGAGTTTAAAATATTATTATATACACACATACACACTTCCATCCTTAATTCTACTTTGCTGTCATAGCAATCCTAAAATATATTTATAGAAAAGTCAAAATACAAAATAGCGTGAGATGTATGTAGATTTTATATCTTTTTTTTAAAACCTTTATCTGCTCTTTCTTTACCCTTTCAGAAATAAATAAATAATAATAAAATGATACCATAATTTTGATAACAAACTGACACTACACTTTTCTATTTGCATTATAATGACATAAGTACAGCAATATGTGTCAAGATCCAGTCTCTTATGTTATTAAATTAAGCATAAATATTTTAAAATTATTTTGCTACCACTTTTGCAAAAGCTTCACTTTAAAGATCATAGTCTTAATATATAAATAAAATATATGTTATGTACATAAAGTTTCATTTCTAATTTTAAAAAATGACTAATAAACAACAACAGCAAAATAACGACAAATAAATGACAAACAAAACACACGGATTGCCAATGAAAGCCTAAGGTACATAATTGTAATTTCATGTAACACTGTCCTTAGTATATATAAAAATAATAAACATGACTGCAAGCGTTTTAGATTCAAGAAAAGTTAACATATTTTATTTTCTAATCTTTCATTCTGTTTGATAGTGAAATTATTTTTTAAGGAAGAAAAATATGTGATCAGAAATAAAAGTAATTCATTTTTGGTCCTGAACTTGAATCAAAAGTATGATGTGTTTTTATAAAAGGATAATACTTACACCTTCCGATGCTTTAAATGCAAATTTAGAGGCCCCAGAAGCAAATGAAGACCAGCCCTAAAAAAACAACATCAATTTATTTTTTGATAGTTAAAACTTGTTTATAACATTTATAAAACAAACAATTTTTTATTACTAGTATTTATAGTTTCTATAAGTCTAAAATTTAAAACATTCTTTCATACAATATATTAGCAAACTTGAATGAAATGATATATATTGTTAAAAATGGCAATGCAATGATGAAAACAATATAATTTCTATAATAGAATTCATAATTTCTGGGAAAAAATTTAAAAACCTCTATTTTGCAATGCTCTTATAGTTTATAGTATTTGAAAATATTGTCTGCAAATAAAATCTTTGAAGCATATTTAAGATAAATTAGTTCAATCTATTGTTTATACTTAATAAATAGATGATTAAGTAGACTATTCATAGGCTTCAGCATATTCAAGTAGATTAAGGGAGGAGGGGGGGGGGGAGACTGATAAAAATAAATGTTTTCAATTTGTGATTCTATACACATAATTTTACTAAATTAACTTAATAAATTTAAGTGATTTATCTTTTATAAGGATTGTTTATTGATACTATCAATTAAAATTATATTACATTAATTTATGAAAGCATTCTGAAATATTGTGGTCAAATTGTTTAGACAATAACAACACCAATAAAACAAAGTACATAATGATTTGATTTTCATGAATTCATATCTAGTCAAGAACATCTTCAAATTTTTTAAATAAAATTACAAGTAAGAAAGGCATCAGACTTTTGATTCAGTGAGCTTTAATATAAGTTATATGTGCCTCTAACTCTTATCAACCAATGATTTTATCCCAGTAACTCAAAACTTTGATATGTGAAATTCATAAATGGATAAACCATTTTATGTTATTTAAAATAAAAGTTCTTAAAATTTTGAAAGTATTTTACTCATTAAATTTTAAGAAATTATATAAATATTCATGAATTATCTGCTTTCGAATCGAATATGAGAAACAAAAGAGGACATTTTAACTTCTTACATAGTTAATATAAAATACTTACAGAAGACAATGAAGACCAAGCTCCATCCATTAGCTCTTGAGACTGACTTCTAGGAGGAGGAGCCATTTGGTAGCCAAATCCAGTGTATCTGCCACCTTGGTTAGGAGGAATATTACTAGAAAGGAGAAGAATCCAAATCTCAGCAATATAAATCGATAACACAATAAAATATAAATAATTTGGAGAAACAATATACAAGGATAAATTTTAAAATATCAATTTTAAAAATCACATGCCTATAGTAGGGAGAAAGAAAATGTCTAATTATATTACAAATTTAATTTTTATTAATTTCCACTTTATGGTTTTAGGTAAGAGCATTTAAGCCTTTAAGAAGAGTATAAAGTATAAAATGTCATAAGAAAGAGCTTTAAAATTTCGTAAAGCTCCATAGAAGTAATTTCAGAAAATGTAAGAATGAAATATAAAGTATTGAGAAAGGGATGAATGCAAAGGTCATTCTTAGATTATTTCATTCAAAATTCAGACTTAATCTTCAATAAACCTTATGTTACATGTATTTTTAAAAATATCAAACACATAATTTTAAAAACAGGAAAAATTCTAAAAATTCTAAAATTCTACAGGAAAAATTTTTGTTTGATACAAATAAGCATCAAAATACCTTTAAAGAAAAAAATAAGAATATCATTAAAACAGTAGAACTTTTAAAAACCATCACACAAGGTTTATAGTTGATAGATTTAAATCCACTAATAATGCTAAAAATGAATAATCCATTGAAATTAATTCCAAGTTTTCCAAAATTTCTGAACGTACAGAAATGCAACACAGAAGGAAGAGTTAAAAAAATTTATATTATATATATATATATATATATATATATATATA
>JAOUZG010018352.1:2420787-2450962 GCA_026289955.1 Argiope argentata | reverse complement strand
AAAAGCTGTTCAAATTTTGCTTTATCTGCTTCCTCCATCGCTCTAGTCTTCACCATTCAATCCCACTTCTGACACCAGTTGTTACGTTTTTAGCGTAGCGGGTTCGGATTGAATGGACTTTGTATGAGGACAGCACAAACAAATTTATTTACAGCTATTTACAGTTATTTACAGGATAATTGATAGAGTAACAAATCAGATAAACACAATCCAGCAATAATCAGTCACTTACAGCGTAAAAGAAAGTCTTACGCACAATAACACAGTTTGAAAAACAGCTATAGTATAGCACAGCAGCAGCGAGCTCAATAACACAGCGTTAACAGCAAACGCAAACACAGCTCACTAATCCTTTAGTCCAGCGAGACGCTTTTTATCTCAGAGCAAACTCTGAACTAACTCGATCAAATCACTATAGCAACTAACTAACTCACGCCCGCTACTCGTCCTTATATAGCCGAGAAGCGCGTGCACCTGAGTCTCGTGGAAATTCTCAAAACAACGCGAACAATCTAGCGGCTACTAGATTTTTCCTTTCGCCAAACCAATCAAGCTGGCGCGAGGCTCCTCGCCAAACGTGGCCAACCTTGGCGAGTTTTCGTGCCGCACGCCCGCTTGTAACAATATATATATATATATATATATATATATATATATATAGATATATATATATATATTTTAATATATATATATATATATATATATATAACATTATACTTAAAAATATCATTATGTTTAAAAATCATCAACATTTCCTTTTCTCCAATTATCATTTTACACTTTTCAGTTTTAAAATCAAAATATTCTATCATAAGCCTATAAAAATTATACTTACTCAGGTCTAGACAAATTTTCATCTTGTTTCCTATTAAAAAATGCATCTCGCTGATATGATATACTCTTATCATTCAAACCACCACTGCTGCCGCCACCACCACCTCCACTACAAATGAAAAAAAAAAAAAAAAAAAAAGAAAAAAAAAAGAGGGGGATCTTATAAATGTATTATAATAATACAGCATTTTAATACAATTGCATTTTGTATAAAAAAAAATAGCAATATATTACTTGGTCATGTTATAAAAGACTGTGTAGTCTTGCACTCAAAAAAGGAATATTTGATTTGTTTTATTTTGTTTGACTAAAAGTAAAAGATCTTTTATTTTAAACCAAGATTTGGCTATGATGCTAAACAGGCTCAACGAGTTTCTACTTAAATGTTATAAAAATTTAAAAAGTTTATAAATTTTGATAGTAATGAATATACAAAAAAGTTCCTTCAATTTCAGATATAATGGCACTCAAAGAACTTTTCATATAAAATACACCACTTGCATGGGAAAATTAAGCATTAATTGCATCAAAATAATTCCTGCCATTTTCAAAACTTTTGCAAATACAATTTACTGAAAAAATAAAACAAGGTAAAAGGAGCTTTACAACAAACTCAAAATAAATAGAGAAAGACAGTCAAAAGAATAATACATCAAACTGATAATGACAATGTAATCATTAACAGTCTAAAGATCATACAAATTTACTTCAAAAATTATACTATATAAACATTGCATCCTCTTTCTATAATAGATAAAAACATTTAACCATGCAAAAATATTCATTAAAGTCTGCTACTTATTTCAAACTTCCTTTGTATACAGACTGACAGTAAGATAACTGAGTTGTAGAATTGTATAATAAAGTAAAAGAATAAAATTGATAGAATAAAAGAGCGAAAAAAGTTCATGTTTTTAAGAATGGTGGGAAAATAGAGTTCTTTTAGATTATTTTAAAAAAGATAATACAAATAATATATTCCTAATACAAACTATACAAAAAAACATTTCATTTCCAACAAATTAAAAAGTATATAAAGCAAAAAACATAAGAAATTTTGAACAAAAATTTAGAATCTTTTTATTTTATTTACTTGAATAAAATTTTAAATATTATATAGAAATTCCAAATTTTTTAAAATAAACTGGATTAATTCTTAAATATATATATTTTAGGGGACAGAAATGCAGATAATAAAAATAGGTAGTTTAATTTTAGAAGATAAATTCCAAAGCTAATAAAACAAAACTGACAAAATTGATTTATTTCAAAGCAAAAGCTGTCATTCTCATTGCAGGATTAGACTGGATATTTAAGTATAATTTCATTGAAAGATTGCATTAAGAGTATTTAAAAACAGAAGTGACTAAATTCTAAATTCATAAACTATCCAAACTGTCAATTGTTTTATTATGCTGATAATGAACATGACTTCAATATTATTCAACATTTGGGAGATTCATAATATTATTAACTTTTAGAGGAAATAATAATATATTTATGTTCAAATGCTTTCATAATTAAGAATAACAAGGAATAATGTTTCAAAAGTTATAAACTAAAATACAGTTTCTTTAAATAAATAATTCACTTCCACCTGGACTTTTTTAAGAACTGAAATCAGATATTTTAATGTAATGGTGAAAAAATTGAAACACTGATTATTTACCTCTGATAACTAGAATTAAAATTATCCCAATCATCACTTTGATAATGTGATCCAGAGTAACTGTTAGTGTTATGAGATCTCAAACTACTGCTTGATGCACTTTTAGTGATATTTGTAGAAGAATAATTCTTAGCAGATGAAGTTTCAATTGACCATGCTTTACCTTGTGCTTCTGTATTGATCTATAGAGAGAATTTTTTTAAACAAAAGTGGATTTCATTATATAGAACAGAGTTAAAACAAAACTGACAAAATTTATTTATTTCAAAGTAAAAGCTGTCATTCTCATTGCAGGATTGGACTGGATATCTAAGTTTTGGTTAAAATGGTCATTAGTGTGCCCCCGAGTTTGTCGCCAATATGACAACCCAATATAAAGCTCTTGTAGTAACCCTAATGATGTTTTGTTTACTTCTTCCTACAATGGTTGAGTTGTACATGAACTTCAACTCTTTTATGAAAACTTAAATTAAAAAGAAATAAAATAATATCAATTAAATATTTTATTTTTGATCTGTATTATAATTAAGATTTTTTGTATAGTTAATAAGAAGTTTCAATTATACTTTTAATGCGAATATAAAATATTTATTCCTTTACTCGTTTTAAATGTCAGTATGCAATTTCACAAAATCATCTGCTTTATTTCTTTACAAAGTCGTCTGGTTTCTTTCTTTAAAAACCGTCTGCAATAGAATTATTTGCATTTCTCGTCATTCTTTCACAGCTCTATCGTTCGCTAGTTATTATGTCGGCAATTATTCTAGAGTGGATTCCATTCACCTGAATGGGATGGAAAAAAACATTTCGAACCTGAGAAATGGATGAAGGGTGATTGAATTAAATACTTCAAGTTTGTATATTATGTCTTTAAAATTTCCTATTAAATCCATTCTTTTTGCATCTTTGTCTTTCTAAATTATTTATTATTTACTGTTCATGTTATCCGCACATTCCTTATGTTCAATGTGCTAGCGAAGCTACTAGTTACCCGCTCCCGGGCATAGCGAAGCCGTAGGATGTTTTTTTAAGTTAAAAAATTCTGCCCGGTGCCTTCAACAGATGCCGGAGGCATCTGTTGAAGCCTGAAAAAAAGTAATAAAAAGACAATGCTTATCAATTAAAAAAAATCATTATTATATCGCGAAAAGTCGTAACCGTCAATAACCCATAAAAGTGTTTGTTTACCGTGTTCGCCATCTTTATTGGCGACTTGGCATCCTTGGCGCGGCAAGGGGCACACTATAAGTAACCTTTACCCTAAGTTTTTTTTTTATATATATACAAGTGATATATTTGGCTATACTGCATTTTAGATTACACTGGTTGTCATCCCCAAATCATATACTCTTTAACTGGGAAGTCAAAGTATTTTCAATTTTTAAAATTAAAAATCAAGCATTTTTACAGACATTATAATTCAATATAATAAAGACGAGTAATCCATAAATAAAAAAAAAGGAAAGAAAAATAATTATATACGTCAAAATTTATTAAGAACTAATAAAGATATTAAAAAAAAAATTTAATACCAATGAGATGAATGAAGGCTTAAATGTATTTCTAGTATGCAATTAGCTCTAAAATTTATTTATATACATTGTTTTACAACGGATTCTAAAACCCTCTGAGCTTTTGTACAGGAATTAGGATGAGTTTAATTTATCAAAATAGAGATGAGAGGAAGGGAGATGTATACATTTAATAATAAAATAAACGGGGATTACTCGCAGAAATAAAATAAATTTTGAATTAAAATAATACAGTCAGAAGTGACACGACATTCACATGGATGGGGGGGGGGGGAACAAAAAATTATCTAATATGGGGGAAATCAAGGTCACAGAATGAAAAAACTACCAAAAATGCTCTCAATCTTTTGGATATCACCCATTGGGGAGATAGAATTGTTGAAAAGTTATTGTCTCAGAATACTGAAACAAACAGTATATTATAAATATATATTAATGTAGAGGAAGTTAGGCATAACTACTAAAGGAGCTAATACTCGTCTAAGAGTTATAGTTTGTTTGGCTCTAATCTAAACTATGAATTCTTAGATACACCACTAATTACATTACCATCGAAAAAAATAAAACAAGCCAAGAGATGATGTGGATAACATATAAAGGATTAATGACTTAATAGCTTGTTAAACATTAAAAAAAAATTAACATTTTAAAAGAAAGGCTTTTTAAACAAGGAGGTAAAAAGTACAACATCCACATAATATATATATAGTTTCTTTAGAGTTCTCATAATAGTTATGAGAACTTTTTTCTCCAGAGCAATTTTAAATTCTGAGCATTACTTATAACACATGATACCTAGCAATTAAATGTGCTAAACTTTTAAATGTCTTATGCTCAAAATTACATCTGATGTAATTTTTATTTTTTAGGTAATTTTTCAAGCTCTTTAGATTAATTACCTAATTTACATTAGACCTTGTTCTAAATTAATGTGAATTATTTAAGGCACAGATTTATTAGATTTTAGTAAATGATTTAATCATATCTTTTTAGCTGAAGGCCTCAATGGTATAAAATAATTAAAATTACACACAAAACATTAAAAGTTCACTTACTTTATCTCTGTATAATGCAGCAGCTTTAGTATTATATTTATCTTGTAAAGGTAGTTTTGAATTATAATCTGGTTGACTTTCAAGGAATTGCTTAGCTTTACGATTTCCGCCAACTTTCATTTTCTCTAATTCAATATCTTTCCATTTGTCCATAGAAACTGATCTCACAAAGCTATAAATGCATTCTTGTTAATAAAATTTAACTGTTAAAGACTCGAACATATTGATTACAGATTACATATGGAGTTTTTTCAAACACATGGTCTATAAATTATTTTGTTTAAATTTAACAACAAGCTGAATCAGTACATTACAATAATTTTTATATGAGAATTCAATCAAACAAATTCATTTAACATAAAACATTGATAAGTAATGGAAGAAATTTACCAATTTTAATTTAATAGAAAGTATCACAATTATTTCAAATGAAATGGGATAATATTTACATTAAGAACTATGAAATTATTACATTAAGAACTAAAGAATGCTTTGTCTACTTTAAAAGCTAATTTAACAGGTTAAAAACATTAGATAAAAACAGGAAAAAGAACAAAAAAACTTTTTTTTTTAAAGAATTGATATAATTCAACTAGTATAATTAATAAAGTGGACAAAAAAAGCATGGTTCATAAAAAACACATTAAAATAAATTAATAAAGCACATTTTTTTTTTTAAAAAATTTAAGCTTTACTAATTTGTATGTCCAAAACAAAAAAATATAAGATAAATGAAAAAGAAAATTGACAAACAATATACCTGATATGCACACCAAGACCGCGATGTTTGCCAGAACACTCTAGGCAAATCCAGATCCCATAAGTAACACTAACCCATTGAGGGTTATGAGAACCACATTCAAAACAATTCTAAAGGAAATCAGTAAAAATAATCAATTTTACACTGAAATTGAGAAAAAAATTAGTTTCAAGATTATGTTATTTTAACTGCTTAAATACAATTAAAAATTAATTTGTAGAAAAAAAATTTAAAAAATTCATTAAAATCCTTTAAAATCCCATTCACGGCAAGGGGAATAAAACTGTTTTCCACAATGATAGATAAGAATGCATTTAAAATTAAAGAAAAAAAAATTATTGAAATTTTAAAAAAATGGATAAAAAAGTCAATACCATTTTTTTAAAAAATCAAACGTTAGAATTTAAAATATCTATTGTTGCATTCATAAAAAATATTCATCTAGAATACTTAAAGCTAAATTAGTGTTTTTTTTTCTTTTTAAAACAATATAAAATACTTTTTTTACACTTTAAAAATTACAAAAATATTCATTAACATCTATTATTGAAAATCAAATCAAAGAATTAAATGGGAATTGGTTAATTGTACATCAGCAATTGCTAAAGAAGTAAATAAAAAAATTCATTTAAGATTCTAGGTCAATAAGTTCTTTCAAAATTAAAATTTGACTAATGGCATATGGCTAATGTATAACAAAATCTAATGTAAAAATAATGTGAAGATCCAATTTTTAGAGAAACATGCTTCTTTTAAAAGTTTGGATCTTTCCATTTCATAAACTAATCTTAAGTTTTCGATTACACAGAAAAATAAATCCAAAATAAATAAACAGATTTTATGTGAAAATATGAGTCTAAACCTTACATTATTGTCATCCTTGGTTCTTAGATCCTGAAGGACACGCTTTGTTCGAGGACTGGCCATATTAACAAACCTATGGAAAAGCAAATTTATTATTACTCATACTTATATTGTAAGTGAATTATATATAAGAATAAAATTAAATAAATATTTTAGACAAAAATATAAGAAAATTTTGTTAATCTTAGCAAGTTTTATAAAAAAGTAACTTATTAATGTTTATGTATATGGAGAAACTGAGAAAGGAATGTGATATTGTAAAATTTTCTATTTCAGTGTACAATTAAGAAACGATTGAAGTGAAGATTAGTGTGCTCCTCAAGTGTGTCATTCATATGGCAATCCAATGGAATGCTCTTATAGCAAGCCTAATGCTGTTTTACTTCTTTTTACAATGAGTAATAAACCTTCCTCCTTTCTATATGAACTGCAAGTATTTTATGAAAACTGTTAAATTAAAAATAAGAAAAATATCAATTAAAGATTTTAATATTGTTCTTTATTATATTTAAAAAAAATTTACAACTAATAAGACACTGCAATTTTATTTTTAATGTGAATACAAACAGAAAATATTTATTTGTTTACAATTTTTAATTGTCAGTATGCTTTTTAAAAAATCGTCTGCATTCTTACTTTAAAAGTCAGCTGCAATGGAATTTTTTGCAGTTCGTGTAATTCTTTTGGTGCTCTAATGGTTGGTTCCTTTGATAATTTGTTATGCCAGTAATTATGCAAGAATGTTGTCTAAATGGGATGGAAGACTGTATTTCGAACCTGCAGAATGGATAGAGGGTGAGTGGAATATATATATATTTACAAGTTGATAAAGTTAGGAAATGATGCTTGTTTGAAATCTTGTATGGAGAATAGTTTAATTGCTTCTTCCTTCAATCTTTCTTTTCTTTTAATTATGTTCTCCTGTTATCCACAAAGTCTTTATGTTCACTGTTCTAGCAAAGCTATTGAGCTCCCGCTTCTGCTGCTAGCAAAATCATGCAATTTTTTTTCTTAAGTTAAAAAATTCTTCTTATTACCTTCTACAGATTCTGAAGTCATTGCATGTCTAACTTTTGCTCTGTATCCAACAGACCAGCACAGCTGAATTGAAACCAAACAATACTTATCAGTAAAAATAAATTAAAAACAACAACAATTATATTGCAGAAAGTGCTAACTGTAACTGTTATACAGAACTGTTTGTTTACTTGTCCATCATCATTATTGGTGACTTGACATCCTTGACATAGCAAGGGGCACACTAAACTTTTACCCAAGAAACTTATCATTGATATAACTATGAAGAAAAAGGACTTTTAAATGATAATTTGATGTATCTGGAATTAAAATTAGGACATAGTAGGAAAAGAATTCTATTTCTGACAATAGCTTTTTCTAAAATTTGAAATAAAAAAATGATTTTAATCTTATTGCCCAAGATTCTAAACACAACGTACGTACAAATATTATATTATCTATCATGATTCTTTAGAATTAAAGGCCTTAGCCATCTTGTAAGCCAGTTAATGACAATAGCACATTATTATATTACTTACAATACTTTATTGTCATATTTCCTATTTATTGTCTTATTATTAAATGCCATGAAATAATCAAAAGTAATTCTTGCTGAAAAAGTTATATTAAATAATTCAAAGCCAATAACTGAATTTCATTTTCAAACATTATCAATACAGAAGTATAGGAGTAAAAATTTAGAGAAACTGAAACTCGTATAGAATATTTTCTGAGAAGATATTAATTATAGCTAGCTATTAATAAAGTAAGCTTTTCAATCAATCCTCAACTTCACCTAAATATCGATATAATATTAATTTTTGCCAAAAATAAATTTATCACTAAAAAATTAATAAAAACAATGTTTCCTCAGTATATGTAAATACAACCATATGTACAAGAGATATGCAATAAATATCTACATAATATGTTTTAATGAAACAATTTTAGTAATGCAAATTATTCGCTGTGCGAATTTTTGTTAATCTTTTGGAAGTTATTCAGTTTTCTTTAGTCATACACACCACATGAACTAAGGATGCACTTATGCACATCAACAAGAGGGACAATTTTTCTCCATGCATAAGTATGAGCTAATTTGAAATGTAATTATCAGAATTATAATATGCATCTAAAAATAAAGTCAAAGAAACAGTTACAATTGTTGAAAAATAAACAAACAATTTTGGAGCATACTGTTTTATTGCTAAATGAACGTAAAATGCAACATATGTATATATTTTTTGGAAAAAATAAAAATAAAAGTATTCAACAATAAAAGTCAGCCACATATTTTATGAATCCGAATCATCTGGCAAACGTAAATAAATTTCTTCATTGATTATATACTGTCACCTGTTGATAACAACGATAATATAAAACTTAACTCCAGAGATATTTTACAAAAAATATAAAAATAAAGAAGCAATTCAACTTACTTAAATTCTGAGATAAAAGAAAACTGATAATTTACTTTAAAAAAAATTCTTAAAACATAAATATGTTAGAATTATATCAGTTATCTGATGAGTTGTCATATCATCTTCGGTGCAGAAAGAGAAAGAGAGAGTTTTAATGTTGCCATAAGGAATTGATAAATGATAAGTTTGATAAATATATCACACCACGTGATAAGCTTAAACAAAATGATCTTAATATTTTTTTATTTAATTTGAATGTAATATGACTTTATTCGCAACAAAAATAATTTGTAAATAACATAAAGAACTCAATTAAAATAAGTGTCACACAGTGATTTTAAAAGAAAATGAGCTTCAATTAATTTCTGGTGGGGAGGAATTTTCTGAGCAATATTCTAATTCGGATAAATAGGATGGTGTCTAATTTGCACCCAAATCTTATGACTATTCAACTTTTTGTTTATTTTAAAGGCATTTACTTGCGATAAAGGCAGAGTTAATTCTTATGATATAAAAACAAAAAAAAATCGTACTCGTCTTTGATATGATAGTATTATATAGATTTAGCCGTTATCTTTTTGATTTTTAAGTGAGATAATCCAATCAAAACGGAATCTATCATTTATCAGTTTCTTATAAAACTGAATCAAATCTCAGATTGAGATGCATTTATGGTTCAATTAACTCAAACACGCATGCGCATTATTACAGAGAGTATGCCCTGTCGAGAAACGTTCACCTATGGCCCTCGTTCATTGGCTTATTGCTTATGTTGTTTTGTGGTGTATAGCAGATTTCTTATTCGAAGCAAAGGAAGATAAGTTTACTTTCTCTCCTAGGTTTATTTGTTGATAATAAACTTTACACGTCACGTTGGGTATAAACGTGCTGCATTTTCTTTGAGATTCAAGTGCTAAAATACTTGAGAGAACTTTTTTTTTTTTAAATTCAGTCTTACAGCTGTCCATTTTTTCTTGAAAAGTGCGACAACGTGTTATTTTTAACGTTGGCTGGTGTGAGCGTC
This sequence comes from Argiope argentata, assembly GCA_026289955.1. Lineage (NCBI taxonomy): Eukaryota > Metazoa > Arthropoda > Arachnida > Araneae > Araneidae > Argiope > Argiope argentata. The sequence continues at coordinate 2,440,786 of JAOUZG010018352.1, read as the reverse complement.
AAAATTCCGAAATTCAAGGAACATGTCTCGTGCGTACGAAGATGCAAGGTAAACATTTTTATGGGATCAATCCATATGGTTTCTTGACTCGATTCCATTATTGTGTTTTTATTTTCCATGAGGGTGTACTTTTATATAATTATTGTTATATGTTTTTAATTTACGTTTAGGCTTACCATGTTGTGCATATTGTGGGATTCGTCCCGTTTTTGATATTTGTGGAGATACGATAAAAAACTCGTGAAAGTTAGGAATTCAAAAACCTTTTGCTGTCAGAGTTTATATCAGTATTTAAGAAATTGCATGTTTCTAAAGATTTTCTTAATCGTATTTAGGAAAAATGGAATGTTCGGAGCATTCGATTTTAAATTATTCCAAATTTTTTAGAATATTTTTGTCATTTAGGTTTGGATACATAAAATAGTAATAAGAATCGGAATCTTTTATCTCCTGGCAAAATTTTAGATACCTCTTACTAGTTTTGATTTCTTTTCTTAAAAGAATGTTAGGAAACAAATTTTTAAAATTACTTCATTAATAAAGTTCTATTATAAATATTATTCGGTTGCTGAAAATAAATAAAATATTTGTGATGTCAAATAAAACTGTGATTAACTTGAAAAGCTACTAAGATTATTACAGAATCTAATTGATGATAACTTTGACGATAATTTTTGTAGAATTAAGCTATATGTAATGTCTCAATAATTCACATAGTATTTTCCTAATTATGTAATGAACTCAGCAATGAGAATAGTAAAATATTTTTTGTTAGTTTTTATATTTTTGAAGCTTAGGTGAAAAGAAGCCACTGAGTAATTAAAATTAGTATATCAAGTTGCATGATATGGAAATAAAAAGTATGCTCTTGATGTTATTAAATTGCATTTCTTAAAGCCCTAAGTGATTCGTGTCAAATTTAGATCCAATTGAAAAACAGCCAAACAAGTCTGTTGTGTCAAGTTTGGGATGATTCAATTTCTTGTAAATCAATAAGGAGTTTCATTATTGCACATTTTATTATAATCAATAATAATTAAATCATAAACACTTCTCAAATGTTTTACATAAATAAGATTTTTAGAATGGTAATTTATAGCAAAAAGCTCAATTTCTAATGACATGCTATAACAAATATGTTTGAACTTAAAATAATGTACACTAAGCATTTAAAATGAATTGCAAAAGAGATAACTAAGATCATGAAAATTTTTTGGAATAAAATTTGGACAAAATAATAATTTTTTAGGAATAAAATTTCGAGTACTTTGATATTAAATAATATGCGTATTTTCTTTTTTTGGCTGCTTATTTTGAAATGATTGTTAAGATTGTGTCCAATTTAGAGAAATGAATCTAATGCTTTGATTTTCTGTTAATTATGATTGTTTCTTTTTTAAAATTAACCTTTTTTTAACTACATTTTTTTAATCTTGATTGAGCAGAATTTAGAAATTAAATTTTTATATTGCAGCATATCATGTCAAAAGAATAGTGACTGCTCAAAAATCTACCATCAATTCAAAAGTGAATAAATAAATAAACCTTTTTTGAAATGGTAGCAAGAAGAAAAATTGGATAGTTAAATATTCAAGCCACCATAATTTAGACAGAGAGGCAATAAATAGAAATTTTCAATATCAATTGTATTAAATGCTTATTGAAAACATTTATACTGAAATGTTTTTCTAAATTTAAATAATCAATTTTTACCTTAATTTTTTCATAAGTATTCCACAATATCATTAATATCTTAAGCAGCACTTGTCGAAATTTATACATTCTTTTAATTATTTATTCATTTATTTTACTTCTTGGTATTTATGTTTGGAATTATTTTATGTAATTATTTTTTTTTTGAAGTGTATATTAAGTCTATCTTTTACAGCACAAATATCATGTGCTTTCTGTTCATATATTGTAGTTCCAGAGTTTCTTGATTTATTGAATCAGTTTAATTTTATAGAGTTACCTTTGATAAAGTTTCAATATGATTTTGGTTTTGTTTGTATGTTATTTCTAATTTGGAAATTAAATTAAATCTTAAAAACTGGAAGCATTCTTGAACATATACATACACTAATAGTGAAAATCTAAAATGACTTCTGCTAAACTACCCTAAAAAGTTTGGAATATAATTGGCTTAAAATAATTGCTAAATACTGTTATTTATAGTGAACAGGATGTCTCTTTTCTTTCAAGAGCCAGGAAGGAAGAGGGAGGTATCCAAGGTGGCTTTATTTTTAGAATTTTTCTTGCAATATTAAAAAAAGACCTGAACAAAACAGTTTTGTTCCTTTTGTATGTTAAAACTGATTTTGATTTGAAGTTCACTTTATTCAAAAATTGAATGTTTTATAAATAATTTACTTATTTAGAATTGCATGTTTTTGATTGGATGATCAAATGAAAATGCTTCAGGTTAACATTTGTCTTCAATGGGAAGCTTTAAAAACTCACATTACTTTATTTTTCCTTTCTTTTTGCTTTAAAATTTCTTGATAATAATATTATCAAGTTAAAAAGAACGAAATTGTTAAGATAATGCTTAAACATTCATTTCAAAATTTGATTATAAATTTTAGTCATAATTTTAAGAATAACTGTTCACAAAAAATGCTCCTTGATTAAGAAAATCTAAAATAAAACGTATAATTTAAAACTTAAATGTACTAAGTAGTAAATTATCTTCATTTTATTTAATACAGGTTTTTTAAAATTTGTTTTTATCTGTTTTTAGATAATTTTTCCCCTAATAAAGGATAGTTTTTCTTGATCATTTACCCAGAGGTACTCAATTAAATTGATTTATTTCTATAATAACACTTTACTTTAGAAAAGTAAAGTCATATTTTAGTGATATACTTGTTAATGCTAGTGATATTGATGTAATAGTGATTGTTAATGATGTTGTAATTGATATAATTTTATAAACTGTTTTATTTCTTTAAATAATTATTGAACATGGAATGGATTCTTTGAAAATTAAAGCATGACTCACATTTTTTTCTTCATTAGTTAGAATTTCTCTTATTTCATAGGAATTATAGTTAATATTATTCATCTGTAAGTAAAATATACTTAGGTCTGAATATTTTTAATTTGTGTATTAATTTGTTGTGTGTTGTCCCCAGAAATGGCCCAGATGATGAGTATCCGGAAGAGAGAGGTCCCACTAAAGAGTATGATGGACCTCCTGGAATGGAACCAGATGGTATTATTGAGGTAAATTCATATTTAATAGCAATCGTAAACAATTTTTTTTATTTTGAATCAAATTTTCAATGAATTTTGATTATCTTTCATATTTGATTGTTGTGTATATTTTTACATTTAAAAAAAAACACACATATTTTACTATTTATTTAAAGTTAAAAATGTGGGGAACTAGGGAAGTTTCTCATATTTTAGGCATAAGTTTGTTTTTTAATGAAATTTTTTTTTTCCAAATTTTAGAGCTTGAAATCTTGAAAAATGTTACTTATCAATTAGCTTTTAAATGTACATTAATTTTAATTTTTTTTAAAACTTGAATAACGCTTCTTTTATTTGCAGTTCATAAGCTGTATTGCAATTGTATTTTGTTACAGTAAAAATTCTCATCTATTATCCTGCAAGTTAATATGTCGGGCTATATGAGTAACTTTTCTCCAAACAAATTTAACTAAATTTTGAAGGAAAACATTAACATTCAGTTTTCTAATTGATGGATTGTCAATTTATGATCATGGGTGATCACTGTGTTATAAGATATTTTTAAATGAAATTTCATTCTTTGATGCAAGAACTAGAAAAATCTTAAATTTATTCATTTGTCAATCTTTTTATTAAATGGCTTGAATAATTTGCTTAAATAATACACAACACCTTTTGCTCATTTAAATTTACAAAGCAGACTTCAAGGAGGTGGCTTTGTGGTATTTGTGTATCTGTACTGTTTGGCAGACTGTCTGTTCTGTAAATGTTCAAACCATTAAGATAAATATATAACTAAATGCAGTAATTTATATCATATACCTTGATGATGATGGAGGTTGGCTATAAATAAACTTGATCTATATTTATATGAAACTTAATTAACCTTTTAAGCAGTTAAAAAAATGTTGAGGGCTGTGTAATCTTTTCATACAAGCAGAGAATAATTTTCAATATCATGTGTTGATGAAAACGTTAGACATATATGGTATTTTATGCATTCTAAAGTTTTATTTTACTGGCTAAATTTCAAGCAAGTCATTTAAGTCAAAGGCTTATGCTTTAGTACTTTTTAAAATTTATATTAGGTGACTGAATTCAAGACAGTCATTTGTGCAGATGATTCTGGAAATTTATATTTATGTTATTCTTTTTTGCAGAGTAACTGGGAATATGTTGTTGACAACTTTGATGATATGAACTTACGTGAAGAATTGTTGCGTGGTATTTATGCATATGGTTTTGAGAAACCTTCTGCTATTCAGCAAAGAGCTATTATTCCATGTATAAAAGGTATAAAAATTTTAAATTACTTGACTGCTTTAAGTTTGACTTATGCAAATTTCTAATTGAGTTTTGTATTAGGTTTGGATGTGATTGCCCAAGCTCAGTCTGGTACTGGAAAAACTGCCACATTTTCCATTGCAATTTTGCAGAAAATAGACACAAGTTTACGAGAATGCCAAGCTCTTATTCTTGCTCCTACGCGTGAATTGGCTCAACAGGTGAAAACTCGTATAATTATTTTTAATGATGCAGATTTTCTCTTAATGCCTACAATGATACCCAATTTATAATTAAAACTCACCAAAAAAAACTTATTATCTAAAAGCAGAATTAAAAAGCTTTTTATTTGTAATATACCTTGTTTATTTTTAAAAATTAGTGCAAATATTTAATGTGTCAATATTGTACTTTATGGAGGTAGTATGTTGGTAAGTTGGATGTTCAAATATTTGATATTTTCTGATAATTACAGTAAACTTGATTTAGACTATTGCGTGTATTCAATTTTTAGTCTTTAATGTAATTAAAGGTCTAAATTAATAACTATAACATAATCAGTAAAAAATATTAAACATCTGTATTTTATCTAATATTTCAGATAGTATTGTAAATATCAGACATTTTGCTCTGTATGATTTGTAGATACATATGAAGTTCATACTTTGTTGATGGCTCTGTTTACTTTCTATTTTAAGCAGCTTTGCATTAAAAAAATAAATTAAAAAAAAGTTTTTTTTCTCCTTTGCCATTACTTGATAAAAAAGTAAAAGGGAAAATAAAATACAAATGATTTTGTTTTGTACTTTTTTTTATTTAATTATTTTTTGTAATTAAAAAGATAAGTTAATATTTTCATGATGTGTGTTACTCATTTTTTTATACTATAACATGTACTTTAACTTTATTATATCAATTTTTATGATAAATTTATCATTATACTTCTAACCAGTATATTGTTAAAAAATATAACCCTGTAAATTTTTTTTTATTTTTAACTGGGTTTGTTATTACAAGATTTTTATATTTATATATTTTAGTCAATATTTCCCATAAATAGAATCAATTCAAGCTTTATGAAATTTTGAAAAAGGGATAAACTTTCAGTTTTAATGTATTCTTATAATTATAATTATTTAAATATATTTACAAATAATTGATTATTTTATTACTAATAATACTGATTTGATTTTGTAGCTAAAAACCTAGCCATTGCATTTCAGATTCAAAAGGTTGTGATTGCACTTGGGGATTATATGAGTGCTCAGTGCCATGCCTGCATTGGAGGAACTAATGTTCGAGAAGATATTAGGAAGCTAGAAATGGGTGTTCATGTTGTTGTTGGAACCCCTGGAAGAGTATATGACATGATTAGTAGGAAAGCTTTGCGTAAGTTCTGAGATGTAAAATTCACTTTTACTATTATCCTATTTAACTTTAAATTTGATGTTTGCATTTAATGAAATAAAGACATATCATTATTCTCTAAGAACATTAGACTGAGGTAGAGGAAACCTAATCTAATGTCACTTTTCTTAGGTGTAAAATTTTGAAAAGATTTGTTCTTATCATCCGAGATGATGCTAGTGAAATTGAATTTGCAACCGTTTAAATTTTTATTGGTTGTGCATAAATTATTGTTTTTGAGTGATAACCATGTATTTTATAACTTAATATTGATTAATTTCATCAATAAAATAAGTTTACTAATTTAATTTTTAATCCATTTACTGCATTTTAAATTTTTTTGGCTGGATTATATTTGCACAGAAGGTTGCGTAATGGTGTAATTATATATTCAAATTGTATTTTGTTTTGAAAATATTTGATTTGTTTGAAAAAGAATATTGTTGTAAAATGATCAATAAAATGTCAAAAGAAAGACTTACAAAAAAAAGGGGGGATGTAACGAATCATTACTATAAGCTCTGAATTACATACTTATGTTTGGAATTTCATTATAAAATAAAAACCAAAATGTAATGAATCAAATATGGCAATTCTATTCCATTCAACTTAACAAACAGATTTGTTTTTTATAAAGAAATAAAGCATACACTTACTGCTACACATAATATTGACTTATTTCCATCGAATGAAATTAAACTGTCATACAAACCAAATATATTTTTGGCATCGAGTATTGTATGTAAAATCTCAAAATGGGAATTGTGGCAGCTAAGAAGCTAATTATTATTGGGTGATTAATAGCATTTAAACATTTTAAACTGAAAGCCAAAGAAGTGATAAAATAAACATTTAAAATATTTGATATTGCTGCATCTAAATGAAACTAGGAATTTAATTGTAAAAATTATTATTTCAGGTACTGATCACATCAAAATTTTTGTGCTGGATGAGGCTGATGAAATGCTTTCTAGAGGATTTAAAGATCAAATTTATGATGTATTCACTACGTTGTCAACAAATATTCAAGTAAGTTTTATCTAAGGCAACTTCCATATAAACTTTTAAAATACTTTACTAATTATTTGCTTTTAATTGTTGGTAATTATTTTAAATTGTTCTTTTAAACTATATCCTTTTTTGTAGGTTATACTACTTTCTGCTACTATGCCAATAGATGTTTTGGAAGTAACTAAGAAATTTATGCGAGAACCTATTCGCATTCTAGTTAAAAAAGAGGAATTAACATTGGAGGGTATTAAACAATTTTACATATCAGTTGAAAGAGAAGTATGTATACTGTTACTATTTTCTTTCTTATCCTTTTATTTTTGTCCTATTTTAAAATTTCTGTATTTAAATTATTTTTGGAATTATATAGTTTCATATCCTGAAAAGAATCTATCATGCTTCTAGTTTCATAACAAAGTATCTAATCATTTTTTAAATTTGGATTTAAAGGATAATTTGTATCAAAGTTTAGAAAATTGTTGCTTAATGTGTTAATTATGGTATATAAATGTGTAGATAATGAGTTATTTATCTAACTTTGTAAAAATCCAAACTTCATCTCCAATTTGATTATGATATATGTTTAATGTAAAAAATCAGTTATTTATAATAATTTTTAACTTTTTTCTTTTTTATAATTATATTTTTTGTATTAAGATTCTTGATTTAAAAAAATTTCAGGTTTGAATTTCAATATTTGTGTTTTACATTTATAGTGGTATCAATTCAATACAAAATTGGAATCGTACTAATAATAAAAGGTTGTAAAAATAAAATAAATTCTTTTTAAATTACAATGCTGCTAAATTTTATTTATGTATTTTTGGTATTCTCTTAGTTTCTGAGATAATGAAATTTACAATTTATATTCAAATTATAAAATATTTATAAAATTTATAGCACAAGTATGATTTGTTTCAACTATTGTACTTTGGATGCAAGAGTAAAAATGTTTATTAAATGTCAATTTATATTTTCAGGACTGGAAATTAGATACCCTTTGTGACTTATACGAAACACTAACTATCACTCAAGCTGTCATTTTCTGCAATACCAGACGAAAGGTGGATTGGCTAATGGAAAAAATGCATAGTCGTGATTTTACAGTTTCTGCCTTAGTAAGTATTTTTTTCCTTTAAATTTTTTTGTTTCTCTTTGTTATCATTTTTATTGTTATTGTAATTAATTCAGTAAAACTACTTTTAAAATATTAAGCATTTCTTTTCTTGTCTTTTGCTCTTTTAGCTATGTAACAATTTGAATCCTTGAATAGAATCATTTCCTTGATGCGAGGCATGAACAATGCCGCCCTTAAATGATGTACCAAAAATAAGATACTTTACCAAGCTGTACTGTTCAGTTATTGATAATCAGATGGAAAAGACAACTTGCATTTTTAATGTCAGATTTTGTAATTGAGAATTAAAATTCATTTAAATATTGTTTTGTTGAATTGAATCTTGATTGTGTTGTTTTTAAATATATGTATAGGTTTTTGTTTATCAATAATATGAGTTCATACAAATGTGTATAGAAATTTTAAAAATATGCAATTGTTTCTTTATATTTTTTCTATTTTATAGCATGGTGATATGGACCAAAAAGAAAGAGATATTATTATGCGAGAGTTCCGTTCTGGTTCTAGTCGAGTTCTGATTACTACAGACTTGCTGGCTAGAGGAATTGATGTACAGCAGGTGTCCTTAGTCATTAACTATGATTTACCTACAAACAGGGAAAATTACATTCATAGGTAATAAAGAGTTATACAATGATTTTATTTATTGAAATGTACTTTTCTGTCTTCTTGTGAAATACTGTATACAATGCTATAGAACTTTGGGATGTTTGGAAGATTATATATTTAGTTTAATATTCTTACAGTTAATGGTTCATGATCGGTTTTTTTTTAAAAAAATCCTTTGATCCTTTCAAATATTTGCAAACATTTTTTTTTTAACATTTTGTACAACCTTTGAACACCATGTCAAATTCGATCATCGGTAGTGGAAACTTGTCTGAATCTGCATGTCTGGAATGGAAGATTGGATTTCCATTCCCATCTTGTTACTTAGAATGAATGCTTTATAAATGGGAATGAAGCAAGAATAGCATAGGTAAATAGGGCTACTCTAACCAGGCATTCATGGCTGTCCCCCTCCCTCCAAATTTTTTACAAGGGCTACCATTCTATTGGGATGGTGTGCAATGATTATGAATAATCAGCCAAATATTAAAATGTCAGCTTTGTTAACATTTACTTTAAATGTCTTTTTTTTTTTCTTCAGATTTTAAGTGCTTATTTTTAATACTGTAAATTATGTGTTAATGACAATCAATTAAAGCTTTTTTAAAATAAAGGTTTATTTCAATATATTTTATTCACTATTTATTTTTGCAATAAATACTAATTGTGTGAATTTTCTTTTTATATTTGTTGGCACTTTTTATTCTTAGTGTAAATTTTATGCTCCAAACGTAAATGCTCATTTTTGTTAAAAAACACTGAAAAGTAAACATATAATGTTAAGTTTTTAAATATCAGTGTATCATCTTTTATATTTGGCATGTGACATATTTATATAATTGTGATTGATGTAAATTTGAATTTTTGTAAGAAACTAAATAAATTCTGTTTCTTTTATTTAATATTTAATTTATTGCTTTAAAATTTATATAAATATATTCACATGGGTTTGTTTCTAGGATTGGAAGAGGAGGTCGATTTGGTCGTAAAGGTGTAGCTATAAATTTTGTGACCGAAGATGACAAGCGGGTCCTCCGGGATATTGAGCAGTTCTACAACACCCAAATTGAAGAAATGCCAATGAATGTGGCTGACCTCATTTAAAAGAACTCCTGAATCAACTAATTAAAAGTTACAGCTCTTAAAGAGCTATTCATGCTTTGCTGACTCTGAGTGATGTTCATTAATTCATATTGATTATTAAAAGGACTGTTTTTGATTGCAGCATTTTGATACACTGCATCCTTCAAGTTAGCTTTTATATGCAAATGTATGAAATTCTTCCATGTATAGTTAATACGGCTATGTTTTATTATGAGGCCATCCCATGTGCCTCATAAGCTTTTTTGGGGGGCAAGGTAATCTATTGTTTAGATTTACGAAGATTTTCTTTTTATTTTACTAATCATCCATCTCCTCTGCATGAGAGTCAGGTAGCAATCTACAGTAATTACAATATATTTTTTCATATCGCTATCATATTAAAATAGTAGATAATGGCCAAATAATTAGCTCATTAAAATAAATTAGCTTGTAAACAATTGTATTAAAAGTTTTTGTCATTCATGCATAATTTTTTTTGTGTGTAAATATATTTTATCATATGACTGGTCTTTTCAGCATAACCAAGTCATCTACAGAATTCATCATGTTTTACTATCTGTTATGAATTTGTGACAAATCACAAATTATTCATAAACTCATGTTATTGTTAGAATCCATTTTCATGGTCAGTAGTACCTGATTGTGAAACATTTAGTGTTATTTTTTGTGTGTGGTTATGTATTTGCAAGTGTACATTGGATTTATGTCTGCAAAACTTCTTTGTATATAATTTTTGTAATCATTTCTGATTTTCTTTTGTCATTTAGCTTCTTTTTTGAATGTTAATATTTTATGTTCCATTTATATTTGATAGTTATTATTACTGAATTTATTTTAATGTCAAGTTCCGAACATATATTTTGTATAAGACAGCACTTGCTTTCATAATTACACAACTTTTTTTATTTAAAAGTAACTTGTTTTATATTTGTAATATACTGTGCAAGATTTTCTTTCTTAGTCAGCAATTTTTTTTGAAAAGGTTTCTGCATGTGATTTTGTTAGATTTTTCCAGTATAACAGTTCATATAAAAAAAGCAGAATTATTTCTTTTAACATAAATGAATATACAAACTACTATCCCAGACATTACCATAGCATCTGTTAATATTTTGTGGGATGAGAAAAATTTGGTTTTGTTCTATTGTTCAGTGTATGAACACTGAATGAACTTCTGTATTTTATCTATTAATAATGGGCACAGTTCCTGCATTATTATATATTATGGTACAATCTTTGCCTGGGATAGTTCTTTTGATGAAACAAACTGTTATATTAGCATTATTTCTTTAAAAATTTTATTTTTATATGATTGCAGCTTTATTTTAAATATCTGTTTTATTTATCTGTTGAGGTCTTAACCTTTTCAATATACTTTATCAAGAGGGGAAAAAAATCCCACTGATTAAGGATATATTCATCATGATATTTTAAGATGTGATATAAATATATTAAAAGAAGTATTGTTTAAAACTTTTTCTTTTAATTCCAAACATATCTGATATCAAAAATCTTTTTAATAAAATGTGCACCTACTCAGCCAACAGTGTTTGAATGCATCTTGTAAACAGATTTCTGCTGATTAATTGTAATTGAAATATTTGTTTTCTTATATTTGCATTTTAGTTAGAGTTCCTTTTCATTGCTATTTATTTTTAACGTTTCCGATTTTTTGTGGCTGATTTGAAACGAACATATATTGTTGGCTTATGTATGAGTAGTTAGTAAATAGACATGTTATTTTACATAATATTTCTGCACTTTTTGTTCCTTTTTTAATGAAATGATAGAAAATAAAGTTTTTCTTATGTTATGGGTGCTTTTCATTTTAAATTACTTGTGAAATTAAAATAATAATAATAATGAAAAATTCTAAAAATACTGCCTACTTCTGTTAGTTCTAAGGCATGTGTGCTAACATTTCACTCTATCATGTGTATATCAATTTTTTAAATAAAGTTATTAATAAAGTAAGTTCGATTACTAGAAGTTGGTTATGATGAAATTCATATATTTTTTTTAAAACCTTTTTAAATACTAAAAGAGTATAAAATGGTTTATTTTTAACAGAAGAGTGGTAAAATTTTAATCACAAATTTTAAATTATGTTTAGAAGTAACGAAAACAAGAAAATTGGGAGGGAAATCTTTCAACATTTTGGGAAATTTAATGCTAAAAATTACTAAATCGAAGCAAAATGAAAATTACAGTTCTAATGTCTAGAGATTTTAAGGAAATATAGAATGAAAAGGTGGCAGTTAATAGATTCATAATTAGTGATTATTGCTTTTAACTTCATGAATATCTTGACTAAAAGATAATTGCTTATAATTGAAATTATTTATCTATTTCCATGAGAATGTATTTTAACATGCTGGTAATCAGAACATTTCCTATTGCATATATATTTGAAAGAAATTAACTGTATATTTGAAAAAGTTGATTATGTAAAATTTATTTTCTATTCTATATATACAGTAATTTTCTATGATATATTATTTTTTAATGAACAAAGATTCTGTTTTGTTTCTAATAACATTAATTTTTAAAAAATGTTTACATTTACTGTCATTTAAAATTTTCGAAAGTGTGCATTAAAAAGTGCATTTAATCTAAAAGAACCATTATTTCCCTTTTGTGCACATTTTGACTAGGCAAGTTTCTTAAATTATAGCTAAATGCTTTATTTGGAATAGAAAGAAATCATGATTAATAATAATAAAAAAGTCTTAAAAATGCCAATGAACTGGCATTTAAATAAAGAGAAAATCTGGAGATAATTTTTTATTTTTTCCAAATACCAGTCTATTACAAGTAAATACAAGTTATTAAAAGAAATTGAAAAAAAGAATAATAAGAGCAATATTTATAACTGTAAAGAGTTGAATAATTTAAAAGAGATTAAAAATTAACACATATATGAAAATATATACAATAAATCTCTTCGAATGAATAACACAAATAATTGAAATCAACCACACAACAAATGTAAATATATTTCTTTTTAAATTCTTTTTTAAATACCTATTCACATTCAGTGGAATATTACACAACACAACTTTGGCACCAAGCAAGTCTTAATACTCATTTAAACACTTAACAGCATATGAAGATCAAAATTAAACTATTTTGATACATCCAAATCCTTTAATTTTTAACATAAAAATATTTCATTCTAAATTTTCTTGTTAACAACAACTATACACTACTATTCTCTATTATTGAAGCACTTATAAGCTATTAGTATACATTTATGAACTTTAAAAAAAACATTTTTGAAAGGTTGCAAGAAAATGTTTTTGTACTGAATGGTGGGAAGATAAAAATGCTATGCAAAAAAGAATAAATTCTTTATATTTTCTAATAAATGCAGGTCCCAGTAAATTGATATATAATAATAAATTAAAATATGAGGAAAAAAATGTCTGTTCTCATACAGACATTGATTTTAAACAACACCTGTATGTCTAAAAAAAAAAAATTATGTATTCTCGATGACGAGAGAGGTTTTCATAAAAAAATTAGTCTGCTGAAGAAACAGCCTATGTTGTCATTTGAGATTAGTAATATTTTTACTAGCATTAAAAATCAGATGAGATATATATAAATAAAGATATTAAAAACGAAATAAAAGATCCACCTTTTTTTTCCAAGATTTATTCCCAATAATGGTATATTTCAATTGTGTATGTAATGTGATATTTTAAACTCATGATTTGAACATCAGAAAGCTGCGAGAAAAGATCAAATATTTTTGTTGTAAATCCAGTATTTACTGAAAACCAGAAAAAAAATATTCTACATTATTTTTCTATTTTTGTGAATTAATAAAATAAATATACCATTGTTATTCAATCTTTTTAATATTTAACCTTGAACACATTAAATAGCATGTCATAAATAAATCTCTAATCTGCCAAATTTTTAGATTTTTGAAAATTAAAAATGATAATATTTCATATTAATAAATTCCAAAAATTCACAATGTTTTGGATATCTAAATTCAAATTTTCATTTAATTTTCTGTAATACTGCATTAGCTTCTTGGCACAACCCCTTTTAGCTGAAATGACTGTCATACCAGAAAGAAGTGATACATTAAAATTTTTTTTTAATTTGATAGCTTTGTAGCGTTTTAAAAAGTATAGCAATTTTTCTCATTAAATGAAATAATTTTTCTATAATAATCCACATTAAAAAAAGTCCACAATATCAATCTCCCCTTTATAACGGCAAAAATTTTAGTTGATAAAATAGTAGTTAGTATATAGTTCAATCTAATCCATAAGAATAAAATACATAAAAGTGTGTGAATTACAATAATTTACTAATATGTAAAAAATATATAAACTGATTTATATATCATGAAAAAATTGTACTACAATCTAATGATTTACTAATAAAAATTATCATAACTTTAAATTAAAAATATATTTATTATTTCAAATTAAAGGACAATATCAATTCCCATTCTATATTTAACAATTTTCTCAGTGTCCAAATTCTGCAAGTATGTATATTTCATTACCATAAAAAGTGAAGTAAAACACAAAAATTTAAGCAATACTTATTCAATCGATCTATTTATAAATTGTATTCAAAAGAAAAAAAAATTTATTGTGATATAGCAGCATTTTTTTCTTGATTTACTTTTTAATCTTAAAATAAACTCTTGCTTAAAGAAATATTTTCATTCAATTCTTATGAAATATATTGATTTATTTTATTAATTTAACTGAGAATATTGTAAAATTCTAAAGAAGACATCCTGTAGCAAAGGTGATTTTAAAAAATAATTTTAGGAAACATTTAATCATGTCACAAAATAAACGGAATACTTTAAAATATTATAATTATTTCATTAGATGGGAAACAACATTTAGTTTATATGACTATTCAACTTTTCCCTTCAATATAATAGAATACAGAAAAACTAAATTTCAACTACTAAGGCCTTTTACTTGGTATAAGTATTAAAAAAAGTAGAAATTTGAAAAGGATATGCTATTTTTTATTTATTTAAATAACTAGCAAAGAGTGAAAATGATGGGAGAAATACTAAAAATATAAACAAATACATAAAAACGTTTTGGTCAAAAGTTTTCAGAAATCTATCACATGAAATAACAAAAATAAATCTGCAGTTCTTAAAATAGTTTAATATATAAGCTCATATAAATATCCATTTAAAATAAAACAAACAATTTACTATATACACTGGTAATGACTTAAACAGGAGAGCACATCTAGATGATACATTAATATATACTACAGTATTCACAAAGCATCCAATCTCAAATTCTTTTCTCAAGAAACTCATCTACTGATACAAATAAAAAAAAATTATAGTTCCCATTTAATATATAACAATAATATCTGACTACAATACACATTATTAATAGCAAGTACTTTCGTTTCTCACACATTCTAATTTAACAATTTTCTTCATATGTGTAAGGATAAAATTTTATAACTGATGTTTCACTCTGTTCTTCATACATTAAAATTAGAGACAGTATTTTACTTTGTATGTGTATGAGTGCATATATAAATATATAATAGAGGATTATAAAATGAAAAAGCAATTATAACAAAGAAATTCTACTTTTAGTCCATTTGTATAAAAATATTGTGAACAGTATCTTTATATTATTCTGTATTGTCAATTCTGTATAGTATTAAAAAACATCATTGTATTAGTGTAGATCATACCAGCAAATTATATTGCTTAGCTGATAAAAGTTTTTAAAAAGTGATCTAAGGAATATTAAAAAACATAATTAAATTAATTTATTTGTTTCTGAGTAAGGTATTTTAGCATAAAGACTGATACAAAAATAGAAAATTAAACTAAATTGATACTATGCTATTATATCAGGGCAAGGAGTACAATAAGAGAAAATAAATAAATAATTAAAATCATGTATATAACAAGTTTTCCTTCATAACTCTACTTTCTTGTATCCACATGGATAGTGACTTACAGCATAAATGAAGTTTGAAAACACGCGTAAAAAAATCTAGATCTAAGTGTATAAAAAAATTTAAGGCATAATTTCTGCAATAAATTAGTTTTGGTTTCTGGGAAAAAAGCAGTACTAAGAAAGGCTCCAAAATTTATATTTTATCATGAATTTATAAGTAGTAATCAAATACAACCAATGTTTTTAAAGTCAAATGACTTAAACTATCAATGAGCTGCTTCTTGAAAAGTTTTCATATTATTTTTCTAGTAATATTTGTTAATTTTTAACATAATTTTTTTTTCAAAATCATAAAAGTTTAGGAACCAACTGAAGAAAAAAGTATTATTATTTAATAACAAACATAACAGATATTTGGATTTCAAAATAGAAATCTGAAAATATGATGGACTCTTAATTATCTAACAGTAATGATACAAATATTAAAAAAGGTATTCAATACCTCAAGACCCTTCTGACTATAAAATACTACTAATAAAACAATAAATGCTTAATTGTACTTTAAAGGTTTTAAAAAAGAATTTACTTAAACTATAAAAATAATTATATAAAAATAAAATTAGTATCACAGAAAAATTAATTTAAATAAATTAGATCATATGAAAATGAGATTTGTGAGAAAAAAAATGTGTATGCCCCAAAATCATTGAAGAAAAAAAGTTAAACTCTTCTAATAAAATCTAATAAAATTTTGAAAACTTAGTGAGCGTTTCTACAATAGTAATTGTGTTCAAAATTTATTAGCAAACCAATGCTTTTATGAATAAAGCATTTGGGACAATATTTAATTAAAAAAAATTAACATCCAAGTGCTACCACACACACACATACAAAAAAAATCTAAAATAAATTTTTAAAAATAACTGTATTAAAATTATTATCACTATCACAAAAATTTTAAATAAGATTACTAAGGTAAGCAAGGTTATTATTAAGGTAAGATTTTCCATTACTTATATATATATATATATATATATATATATATATATATATATATATATATATATAAAGTTATCAATTTTGAAGCAATTTTTCCATGTAGATTTCAACTAGTTTTGAAGAAAAGAAGTCAATTTTGGATGTCTCCTGAATACTTATCATATGTTTATATATTTATAATCAATATTACTTAACATGAAAATATACAGAGTAAGTAGGAATTAAGTTATACAAGTTCTACAACAAAGCATCAATCCTATAAGGTCTCCATGATACAGGAAGTAAAAGAAAAGTAGATATATAGTTCGATTTATATTGTGCATATTTGTTTAAATGCCAGCACAATAAATGCATTCACATTCAATACTACACAGAGAATAACACTTTTTTATACATAATATTATACTCTAAAGTTATTATGAAATACTGACTACATTAATTTTTGCCATAAAATATCTATGTTGCAACTGTTAAACTAGCTCAATACATAAGAGCATATAAGATTTTAAACTCTGAACTATTTCTTCTTCTTCTTTAGTCTTAAGGAGTGAGAAAATATCACACTGTCTAGAAATATTCAATTTAAAACGATAATATGAATATTTTAAGGAAGAGTTGAGAGTACATTCTTTCTGCATACTCTTTCAATTCAGTGGAAAACACAGAGTTACATATACACACTATTATTAGCTACAGTTACTAATATATGTAATCAACATCAAAGACACTTCATAGAGGTGCAAGCATTTTTGAAGATCCAAAATAATTTAGTTCTTTATTTAAATAATACTCAACCCCACAGCTTGAAGCTCCTTTAGAAAAAACCGTTATAATACAGAAAGTTTTTCAATTTCAAGATGGGTAGTTATTTGTCAAATAGGTTTAAAAAATAATGGGAAAGAAAAGTAGACAATGGACCACAAAAGTAAACCATTTCAAATCCGTTTTGATACAAATAACATTTTATTTCAGCAATATCAAGTTGTATCGATTAATGATTAATAACTTTTTTTTCATGAAATGTAAACAAACATTTAGTTTTATCAATTTAGTTTTTATTCCAAGTGAAATTTTTATTAATGTGAAGTCATAAACAGAAATATATTTTACCCAGAAATATTGCATTATCTTAATGACGTGTTAATTTAAAAGATGTATGATACAATTTTACGACAAAGAATGAATTGTTTTTAAAGAGGATAATTTAATATGTGGGAAATTGATGTGGTCATTTTTTAGAAATTAAATTATCCATTTAATTTTGTTCAATATTTTGCTTTATGATGAGGTCTTGAAGAACAAAAAACAATATTTTTCTATTGTTGTCTAATATAAATTGTAACAAATGTCCACTGTAATAAATAATTAAGTAATGGTAAAATTAAAAATATTATTAAGCATTAAAATATAAAATTAATAAATACTGGACAATAAAATGTGCGCAAGCAAAATCTAAAAGATTTTTTAAAAAGTGCTTTTAAAATCAAGCATTTTAAAAGAAGAGCTTTCATCATGCAAATGTACATAACCCGTAATTTATCAACGTTTATCAAAATTTTTTGAACATTTTGCACTCAGCATACATTCATATATACAGTTCCTCAGCTTAATACACAGTTCATATACATTTTAATTACATCATGCACAAACATTTTATTCAATAACATTATGTCCCCTTGATAATATTCAGTGAAAATTTAAACTAAATTATAACAATTTAACTGAAAATAAGAACAGTAACAGAAACAGAGCTTAACATTTTTATAATTCTATAAAATATGCATGAAGTCAGAATTTAAATTTTAAAATACAAAACCATTTAATTTCTGCTCATTAATGCAGTAATTTTTTTTCAGAGGGGAGCTGTATTTCTAGAAGGTTTAGATATTTCTACAATATCCATTTTAATTTTTAAAATATTGTATTCAAAAACTATGTTTAAGTCTTGAGTGCACTTGATAAGATTTTAAACATTTAATGGAAAATTTAATTTAAATAATAATAAGAAGAAGAAATTAAATGTAACCACATTTTGCTTTGAGTGCTGAAATTAGAATTGTTTATAATGCAACTGCACACTTTTTATGAATTTAATCAACCTCGAGAAATAGCTACTTTAATCAACTAGTGATAAATCGAATAATAAATGTATAAGCCCATGATAAAATTATCACATCAATAAAGAGGGAAAATTCCCACAGCATAACAATGAATGCTGTACATTGCACTTTGTCATGTTTGAATTTTTTTAAATATTATCAGATCTACTTTATAAATCAGGGGAAACCTGATATGATATATATCTTTTCCTGGAACAATGTCAATCTTTATTCTTTGGCACTTGCAAATTTCTTAAGATTCATTTCTGAAAGTGCAAAATGATAAGAATCAAATAATTACTACTGAAGGCATTAAAATGAAAAAAAGAAATACAGATTTGGAAATCTAATGCAAATTTAATTTATTAAAAAAAAGGGGGATATATTAGTTTTAAAAATACAGTTGGAAGTTTTATTGGTTGAAATAAATTTTACTATACTTCTTTACATTGCTAAAGATACGAAAACGTCAAGTCGCCAAAGCAACAATTCAAAAAGGCAAAAAACTTACAAGCTAACAAGCAATAAAACTTAGAAAAACTACCTTACTTACTTATGTGTGTTACCACATTAATGATACACTCAAAAAGTACATGAAAGTAGATTTCGACCACCTTGCTTTGACTACAGATTGATTCTATTAAAACTTTTGATTAATTAAACTTTGAAATACAGCATATTGCAAAGAAAAATATATTCTCATTTATTATTAGTACAGATGGAAGGCAGAGATTGACTTTGGAGACAATTTCAATATGCTTCAAGAATTCGATATATCGGTACTTTTCCGTTAGCCGGACGGCAGCAAAAAATCGCCAAAGAAATTTGGCGATTTTACGCTTTAAAGTCACTGTAAAAAATTTGGCAGAATTCTACATTATTTGGCGATTTTTCGCTGACGCTCGGCTAATGGAAAAGTACCTATATATCAACCAAACCAAATTATAATCCTTCCTGATCCTCCCTTTTGTTGAAATGAAATTTGCAAGATATTCCTTTCCAAGCTCATTTTTCAAATTAAAGTACAACTTAACTTTTATCGCCAAAGAACCCCTTAGAATTCTGAATAAAGAATTTTTTTAATAGAATAATTCTGAATTAGATTTTTTTTTTTTTTTTTTTTTTTTTTTTTTTTTTGTTATTTCAACAGATTTGTCCAATAGGTATATCTTGCAAATTTCATTTCAACAAAAGCCAATTTTTTTTTTCTGTATTTTTTCTATTAATTT
>JAOUZG010018352.1:2397150-2408849 GCA_026289955.1 Argiope argentata | reverse complement strand
ATGTTGAATTTTTAAATTCGCTTATTTCCATCCGGGGAGGCACAAGCAGTGCGGACAAGCACATTCGTTCACAGTGAGATACAAAAGCGACGTAGGAAAAGAGCGGGAAAATAATTTTCACAGTGATGGTATACTATTAAGATTCTCACAGGGATTTCTCACACGTGTCGATTTTGATAAAGGGAAATAATTCTTTCAAAAAAATTATGCTTGTGGACATTTATCTATCCCTACACGCAGAACCTGTGAAAGTGCAAATGTAAGTATTATTACATGAATTAATCAAATAGAAAAAGTGGAATGCGATCAGGAAATAAGAGAGAATGAAGTTAATATGAGCTGAATCACACACGCACGCACGCACGCACACACACACACACACAAAAGCAGTTGCTCGGACTAATAAAAGCCATTTTTGATTTTTTTTCTATTTATTTAAAATAACGACGCCAAATTTGATTTACTCGGTTCATTTAACTTTTATTATCATTTTCACATAACACATATACACGAGCAGATAATCAACCCATTGAACTATCTGATACAAATCTATACAAAGAGACTTATAATCCTCAGTGGATTTGGTCCAAAATATGATTAACAAAATCTCCTGCTAAAGTCCATTACCAAGCAGAGATAATTATAAAGAGAATAAATGCAAAGAAGGGAGGAGGGTAAGACTGAAGGAAAAGTCATGAAGTTGGCAAAAGATTTTACTAAGTTGAAGCGTTTATAACAATGTGCTTTTTGCTTCACGATAACGAAGTGACTGAATTGTAACTGTGTTTCATATTTAATTGCATTTCTAGTTTTATTTTTATATAATACGTTTGATATTTAAATCAAATGAAAAGTCAATTTTCTTTTTCCCCTCAAAAATTAAACCAGATAAACTCCAAAATGGGGGGGGGGAACTAAGAGGAATTGTAAAGATGACCTTCAACACAGTTCTCATTTTAGAGATTTTGATTCCATTTTTTTTTTTCTTTTCATGAATAAAAATATTATAAACAACTAATCAGAGTTTAATGCGAATTTCTAAGAAAATCCAAGGTTGTTCTAAAGAACTATGATTATGGATATGCTCACATCAATTTATACCAATGCTCAAATTTCCTGATAAAATTTTTAACAATTAATGAACCATAATAAATAGAAAAAAAAATCTTTACCTTTGAATCATAAGCTGATCTGCATATCACCTCGGGCGCCATCCAAAAGGGTGTGCCAACTAAAGAATTTCTTTTGCTTGTCGTGTTCGTCAGCTGACCGGCAACGCCGAAGTCTGCAAGCTTCACTTCGCCAATTTCAGATAAAAGAATATTTGCAGCTGAAGAAATAAAATACCGATCTTAACGCATTATTCAAACAAATTTATTTTCAAAAAGGGCAGATAATATTCACTCGAGACCAAATATTAACATAATCTGATCATTAGCAACAGTAATTAATAAAGAAATGTGCACATTTCTTGTCCAAATGGTTAGTAAGTTAAAGCAGAAAACAAACCAAACGAAAAACAATCAAGTTATAGACAGGGCCCGATTTAACCTAGTTGGGGCCTGGGGCCAAAACATTTTTGGGCCCCCTCTGCTTCACTACTTTTGTGATGAAGAAAAATAAAATTTCTATTCGATTTGCCCCCCCCCCCTTATGTAGGGGCTGGAGTAACTGCTCCGTATGCTTCTGTCGTAGTCAGGCCTAGATTATAAGTAAGCGCCTTTTGCAAAGATAGCTAAAACTGTTCATTAGATATATACAATAAATTCCTGAAAATACGGTTCGAGATTATTCGGCTTCCGTACTATAGGGCCTAGTTTTTTTAATCGTAATTAAATAAGGAAAATTGTAATCGTAGTCGTGTTTTATCGTAATTATTAGGGAAGACAAAACATTGCATTGTCAACATTGATAAGGCGTCTGCTACGATACTCCTACGAGTTGTGCGCAAAATACATGTCGTGACAGAAAAAGAGCAGAGTTCTGCTCGTTGTTCATTACTTCGTCAGTGTGAAACGCACCTCAGTTGTTGCCGCTGTTTCTGATTATAACAGCACAGAACGTAAAGTATTCGTAAAAAGTTCTACAAGTATGCTTTTTGTTTTTTAAAGTGTATCACAGTTAATATTACATAATTTAAGTTAAAATGTGGACAGTTTATATCGTTTAGCTTAATTTTTCTCCAGCAAATTCTTGAAACTTGCAGTGTCGAGTCTATTATTTTCAATCGACAGGTTACAGGAACTTGCTTCTATGATTCACTGGCCACTGCTGCGCTCACTGTCTACGCGGCTTGAGATAAATAGAGGGCTTAGTACTCAGTAAGAAGGGAGAAATTACATGTTATAGCAGTATAAAAACTTTGGTGGGCAATGAAATGAGTTCATAAAAATCCGTCCTATTTGTTATCTGGCCTGTCCTTCTGCCACATTAGACCGGATATTCGGGAGTGTACTGTAGTGAATATATAATTTTGAAGCTATGCGAGGATTATTTTGAGATACTCACCGTCATTTAAAATTATATAATATAATTATATATTATGATGTTTCAAACATGAACCCACGATTGTTTAAACATCACTAAGATTTCATTATAACTTTAGCTTTTAGTTTTGCGCCTTAATTTTGGTGGTTCAAATAACATTGGTTAAGGCAGGGATAGAGAGAAATAGAGTCAAAGTTACGGTGTGCCGCTGATTCAATGAGAACCATGATTCATTGTGTCTAGCACAATATAAGTTAGCTTCAATAAAAGACAGCAAGTTGCTTTCCTAGGAAACTTTCAAAAGAAACTGGTCCTTATTTGATGTGAAGGGAAAACTTCCAGTACCCAGCCGGATCGAAATGAACTATTCGTGACTAAAATAAATTTTCATTAATCATTATCACTTTATTAATAGTGTTTATTCAGAGCACGACTAAAGGCTATCTCCTTTAGATCTATTTTCTTGAAATGCTATGCTTTAACCCACAAGACTAATAATGGGCATTAAAGTATCTTTTTTTGCATGTAATAATTCATAAATAAGTTTCTGAATTCGCCGACCCTTTCATTGTATGTTAAACAAAAATCACTATTAATAAAATTAAACTTCAAAAATCAGCTTGAATTTAAAGCTCGGAGAACAACGAAGACATGTTTATAGAGTAATTATTAAAGATCAATTAATAGAACTCTCTAATATCACACCTTTGATATCTCTGTGGACTTTCCGCTCCGAATGTAGATAGTCCAGGCCCTTCAGCACATCTTTCAGGACTATTGCAATGTGAAGTTCTTCGAACTTGGTCGCTTTCATCAAGTCGAGCGCAGAGCCACCACCGAGGTATTCCATGATAATCCACAGTTTTGGTCCCTGCAAATATTCGATGAAAACTGCATTAACTTACATAGAGAAAACGGCGAAAGGGGTTTTAGGTTAAAATAATCAACAACATCGTTTTCAGAATTGTAATAATCAAATATTTTCCTTATTTTTGACTATATAACATAAACTGACCAGTAACATATTTTGAGAAAAAGGCAGAAAAAAGATTATCTTTTTCCTGTCTGAAATAGATGGATTTCTCTGAACCCTTACAAAAAGTTTGTACCAAACAAGCAGAATTTGGAATTCAAACTTTCGATTCTCCGATCCTTGATGCTCTGCCATAACGTCAACTCGGAAAGTTTAATTTTAGATTTATCAAATTAGTTCTTTTCAGCTGAGATAGCCTGGTTGATAGGGCGTTGAATTCGCATTCTTTGGGTTGCGAGTTCGAACTCGCCAGCCGAAGACTCCCCGTGTGTACGGTGACTGGCGTAAGTTAAAGGTGTCATGGTCACAAAATCCTCCATGTCGAGAGTAATACCACTGAAGGTACTGGGGCAGAGGTGTGGTCCAGATCTAAATTACGATCTGTAGATGAATGAATGACATTCACCCCGTAAAAAGGGTTTGTGACATGTGTGAGCTAGAAGTAGACTTTTGCCTTGGATGCTCAGGGGTCCACACCCTCAGAAACGTCACCCATCCTTCCAATGTAAAGAGGAAAACGAGAGCAAAAACAACAGTTCTTTTAAAACAATTTAATTTATTATATTGACATTAGATATTTATTTACCAAGGAATAATTTAAAGAAGCAAATACATAGATCATAAGCAACAACAATCATTACAAACAGTTAATTTTAGGTGTTTTGATGTATGCTCATTGGCTTATGTTTTAGCCCAAACTAATTCATCACAGTGCAAGTCGCAAGATGGTGCGGTTTTTATTGGTGATGTATTAGGAGCTGTTATGTTTCGTCGAATTTATGACAATTTAAATTTTCAGCAATACTTATGATCACTGACACTGATTAACATATTCTTTGTAGTAAAATAATATTTAAACAAATAATATAATTTTTTTTAAAGTCAATTCTTACTTATGTCAACAAAAGAATTTTTTTTTATTTTAGTTACTCTTTATTAAGTAAATAATTTAATTATAAATAATTTATACAAAAATGATTGATTTTCGCAAGAATTGAACTCGCATTCTTCACCTTCATGTGAAAAATACTGAACTCCTTGTCTTACAATGAGCTACTGCCTTGCTCCGACTGAGCTACTGCCTGTTGATTTCAATTTTTATTACAAACAGCAAAAACTCTATTTAAAGTATTAAAAATTAATTAAATTTAATTAATAAATTAATATTTGTAAAATAACTGTATTAACATCGTGTGTCATCTTTTACAAGTTTTAAAAAATATAGTTGAACTGGAGTGGATGAATAGAAAGTAATTTGTTAACGATTGGAAATTTGAACAAGATATATAAGAGAAAGTGTGAACTAATCAGAGGCGGATTTCCAAACAGGCGCATGAGGCGCGCGCCTCAGGCCTCATAAATTAAGGGGTCTCAAAATTTAGTCATCAAATCATAATTTAAATTTTTAAAAAGTGGATATTTTTTAATAATGTCTTTCATTTTTACACTCTATTCCACTTTCGGTTCATCTATCAGAATCAAAGAATCATGCAGCATCAGTACCATGGAAAAACCAACTATTCTGATAATGAGAGAGTAAAAAGTTAACCAGGAGGGGGGGGAGGCATTTTACATCTTTTTATCTTGTACGAAACTAAAGAGATAGATAGCGTATTACACCCTCCTGCACACTCGGACCCTATAAGGACCCTATAGAACGACATAAAAATTTACTCTTTAAATGTATTATAACGTTTGAAAAACGAGCTAAAATGGAAAATGAGACAGAAAGAGCAGTTGAGCGACTTGATGCAGCATGTGTACTTAAAAGAATCTATAAGCAGATTGAAATGGAATATTTACATGAAAAAACCCTGTGCAAGCTGAAGTAGAATATGAATTATAAAAAATTAATGGGAGAGTTGAACAAGAATGCGTATTTGAAAAGATAAATGAGCGTACTAAAACCAAATGTTCACAAGAAAAAATCACTGAACTAGCTGAAGTTGAAAATGAATTCGAAGAAATTGACGAGAGAAATGGAATATAATGCAAACCTAAACAGTCGAGATGAACAAATTGAAACTGAATAAGCTCAAGAAAAAGCCGATGAGTGAGCCGAAGCAAAATGCGGATTCGAAATTAATGATCGAACTGAGAATGGAACAGAAGAATCAACAACTTTAAACCGCAAAATAAAATATCAGCCGATTCTGATAACGTTTTAAAACAAAACCAAAATATTTTTATTCCCAAAATAGAAATACATCTCTATTCTATAATTGGTTTAGTGTATAATGAAATTTTAGGCATGTATCTCTGAAAAATATTGCGCAACTATGGTACAAAATAGCGCCTACTTTTTTAAGAACAGCCTTAACGCACCTTGAACTTCGTAATCCTTTTAAATATTGCCAAGTAGAATGAAAAAGTTGATTTTGATTTTCAATTTTATGTACCTAGGTTCCCTGCCTCCGTTTTTTTAACGCAAAAAATCGGATACAGAGCTTAACAGAGTGAAAAATGTTTAGAGATTGCATACTATAAATATAACTGGAGGGGAGGGGGACCTCAAATTGAATTGCGCCTCAGGCCTCTGAAACTCCAAATCCGCCACTGGAACTAATAGTAGGAATTAGAAAAAAACCTTAAAATTTAAGAACAGCTCATGATTAGAGCATTAAAGTGTGTTAGTTGTGCATATACATTCATTTTTTAAGGGAATCGGGTTTCGAGCTTTCTGAAATCAAAAATCTTTGGCACCATCGTCAATTCCGCCATCGTAATTCCAAAGCAATCGTCAAGTTTTCAATGCATAAAAATTTTACACAAATGAGTTTTTTTAAAAAATTATAAACGAAATTATTTTTAAATTTAATACAATTCCTTTTTTTGTATTTTAAATTTTGAAAATAGCTGTCAAAATGAAAATTGACAAGGAATTGATAAAAAAAATCCATGAATACTAATAGATACTAACCTTTAAGTAAGAGCCGTAGTATTTAGTGACGTAAGGGCTATCACACTGCGAGAGAACCATTATCTCTTGTCTAATGTCTTCAATCTCCTCCAGAACTTGTTCTAAATCTATAATTTTGATGGCAACCGTTTGCTGGGTGCGATTGTTGACGCCTTTGAAAACCTCTCCAAAACCACCTTGTCCAATTTTCTCCTGTTTGGTGAAGATGAGTTCTGGATCCGTTTGCTGATCAAAAAGTAAAAACAGTTAGAAATATATTGTTTCAGATGCCTGTATTGCATAGTTGAAATAACAGATATTGCTCGGAATAATTAGAATAATTTTAAGTCAAATAATTTTATTTCAAAAATTATTTCTGTATAAACTATTAAAAACATTTTTTTTATTAAAATGTGAAATTTAAGTAAACAAGGTAATCATTAAACACTAAAGACAGCTATTAATGTTTGTTATAGGATTTAATAAACGTTTTCTGACAATTAATTAAGTAATACATTTTTCATTAGTAAAGAAATAATTATAAACCGAACCAATATCAGTTTCCCCCCCAAAATATATATATATATATATATATATATATATATATATATATATATATATCTGCTTTGAAACTTTTTTAGTGTTCTTTCAGAATTCTGCTAATGTGTTCTGGCGATAATTCTTCGTGTGTATTCCAGTTCTTCATTAATAAAAAAAATTATTTATAACAAATGCCCAGAAAATCGGCTTTGACACCATTAGATCAATGACCCTTCCAATATTTCTGAGCTTTGCAGTTTAACAAGAGTTTAAAAAAAAGCCTTTATTGAATAGGAAAAAACTTCCTATTCAATAAATAAATTTTTTATTTTGGTTACTTTTTATTAAACAATTACAATTAATATAAATAATATATAAAAAAATATTGATTTTCTGCACGCATTAAACTCGCATTCTTCACTTTCAAGTGAAAAATTCTGAAATCCTCGCATTTTACCGATTGAATTACTGCTTGTTGATTTCAATTTTCATTACACATTGCTAGAATTCTATTTAAAGTATTAAAAATTAATTAATTTTTATTAATGAATTAATATTTGAAAAAAAAAACTGTATTAACATCGAGTCTCATCCACTTCAAGTTTAAACTAGAGTAGATGAATTAAAAGTATTTTATAAACGATCGAAAATTTGAGCAAGATATATAAATAAATATATAAAGGGAAAGTGTGAACTAATAGAAGGAATTAAAAAACACAAGAGCAGAGAATCAAAAATTTTATCTTGTCTGCGCAAAGGACATAAGGGGAAGTCACAAATCCCAAGCTGATACAATTAATTATGCGGGCAAACAGTCATGGCCGGTAGTAAAAAGGGAAAGTGGCACAGCACTTCTAGGAAAATCGTAATAAAAGGGAAAATAAACCTTTCTACAAATTGTATACAAAATTCAATTTTTAGGAAATATTTTTAAAAAATAGGAAGTAAAAATCTAAAAATAAAAGTGAAATAGTTCAAAATTTCACATTTCCTGACACAGCGTATCGATAAATTTTCTACTTTCAAAATCGGTTGCATTCATTCATTTATGGATTAAATTTTAAGATCTTAATTTGACCCAAAGTTAATGCGTAAAAACGTCAAAAGTTTGATTAATTTCTAATGAATCGAATATCCAATTTTTACTCTTTGAAAGTGCTGACAGTATTCGTGTTCTTTTCTTAAAAAATAAATGTTCAAAGTTTAATTAGATTCACCCCAATTGCTTAAAAGAAGATATGGAATATGTACAATGACTATTATTTACATTAAGATAAAATAAAATAGGATAGAATAGGAATATGAAATGGAGGCATAAATGTCGATAACAGAGGAATAATAAAAGATAAGCCGATTTATCCTTTGTTAAAAGCAATAACTTAGTGGAAATGAAATGATCTTATTCCATTCCCCATTACCTTAATGTTAACTGAGCTGTTGTAATTGCTAATGCAATTTCATAACGAAAACTTGTGTGTTTATATAATTTGGCATTTAAATTACATGTTTGTGATATTAATATAGGTTAATAGGGCACATAATATTATATCTGAAGTTTATTTTCGTCTATAGTAAGTCAGGTTTTGATTTTTGGATTTACACTTGTAATCTCCCAAAATAAATGTCAGTAAACTACAATTATGAAATATTAGAATGCCATTACTATGAAACATTAATCCATATTTATAACCCCCCCCAAAAAAAAAAACCCATGAAAGAAACAGTTTTGTGAAGAATTGAACAATTATAATGGCTAGTATACAGTATTGAAGATATGTTATGATTATTAACCATTCTGTACAGAAACTGTCTTCAAGACACTACAGAAGAGTGTTCTAATGTTAATTATATTAATAATATTAGAGCTAATCTTCCTTACCATTACTTATAATCACAACATTAAAGCTTTGATGTTAATTATATCAATGGCAATAGAACTATTCTTCCATAATTATTATTTAGGACAATAATGTTAATTATATTAAGAAAGTTAGAGCTATCTTCCATATTATTAATAATACCATAACATTGGAACTAAAATGTTAATTATACTAAGACCATTAGAGATATCTTCAATATAATTAATAATGCTATAACATTAGAACCAAAATGTTAACTACATTAAAAACATTAGAGCTATCTTCCATATTATTAATATCATAACATTAGAACCAAAATGATAATTATATTAATAACATTAGAATATATTGCATATGTGTAATAATATTGATGTAATAAATGTAATAGTGCATATTATATGTGTAAGTGTGTGTTTTCTAAAGATTAGTCAGATCTAATATTTCATCACAACAGTTTATTCAGATAATTATATATCCTAATGCATTACATTTCTATTAATAAAATACTTTAAAATCTTTTTCACATACGTTAATGTAATAAATGTAATAGCGTATATTATACACATTATATGTGTGAGTATGTGTGCTTTCTAGAGACTATTTAGACCTAATAATTATTTCATCATAAAAGTTCCTTCAGATAATTATATATTATAACGCATAACATTTCTAAATAAAACGCTTTAATATCTTTTTCATACTGTGTTTATTTCAATTCAGTTTAAAAATTCCACATTTATCGCCCATTTTCAATAATATATTTAAGATATTTTGAATATCGATCTTCGGATTATAAATACTCGATAGTATTTGATGCACTGATAATCGAAAAATCTAACAATGAAATTTTTCAGATATCAGTGCAAAAGAGATTGTGATTTTGTAAATGATATCCATATTATCTCCTTTCCACTAAGCGTTGAAAAAAATACAACAGAGAGAAAGTTTAAAAGATGGAAATCAAGAGGTACACTTTTTCCTGACTACTCATTTTAATCGCCTAACTTTTCTTTGGTTTCAATTTTTTTTTTCGCTAACATATTCCTAAACTTTCTACAATTACGGAGCATCTTTAATATTTTAAAACGTTTTTATTTATTAATTTACTAAGAGTTTATCAAATTAGCATATCGAATCTCATCGTAATCTTTTTGCCAAATATAAATGGCATTCCGTATTTAACTGCTTTACTCTAAGCATTTAAAGGGTTGTAGTGGGGGAGTAGACAAAAAGAAAGTTTTTCATGATTATCCATTTTTATATCTTAAAACTTATTTCACACACACACACACACACACACACACACACACACACACACACACAGAGAGAGAGAGAGAGAGAGAGAGAGAGAGAGAGAGAGAGAGAGAGAGAGACAGAGAGAAGAGAGATAGGAGAGAGAGAGAAGAGAGAGAGAAAAACCTTTAGAATTTTATATAATTTGTGTTGACGAGCCAACGAAGACAAGAACAGATGCAATTTTTTAAAAAAAATTCAACTATCTTTTGAACAAATCTATGAAATATTTTATCTTATAAAAAAACCATAACGCAACTTTCTTCGAAATCAGTTGAAAGCACGTAACGATTTGCAAGATAAAAAAAAGCTAACGTCACAAGTGCCATAATGCTCTTCCAAACACAAACAAGACTTAGTTTCGCCCTGAATCGCGCGATCGGTCAAGTCTAAGCCAACTTGGCGGAAAAATATGCACTAAACAAATCCGGCGAGCACAACCTTCACTTAAGAGATTTGGAAAAGAGTTATCTGGATGACTCAGGGACTAGCATTCCGGACGCTGCCTCTGAAGGGATGACCCAGATTATTGGGATGGTGTGTGTATTTTCACGCTTCGTTTCTCGAGTACAGTGAATTCGAGAAGAACTGGAACCACTCATGGGTGTCATAATCCGCACGCTGACACATCGCTATCAGCTAAGTTGCAAAATTATAGCGATAAAACCGCAATAAAGGTTAACCTCTTTCTTTTGCGATGTCTTATTTTATTGGTTTCTCTCTCTTTCTCATGTTTATACGCATACACAGAACAGGAAAAAAAAAATAACAATATGCTGAATGCGAAAATAATCCGTTGTTGGGACATTGATTTGGCTCTTGCTCTGTTTTCAAGCCACATCAAGATTACCGAAACTCGATTTCATAGTTCTGATAATAAGATAAAACGATAAGATAATAGTGGGCTCAGTGGTGAATTTCTGCTGGCAAATCAATTACAGTACGCTTATAAGAATATCTGAAAAACAAATATTTTTTTAAAAAAAGAAGTCCTATAATTTATGAAATAATAAGATAATATTAACATTTTCATTTTAAGATTATAAGAAAATATAATGGATCAAGTTCTTGTTTACTCCAGTGGCTTTAATAGCCTAATAATAATGTTCTAACTTCGGGACTGGAGGGCTTCAGAGTCGATATTCGAATCCTACTAAAGATCCATCATCCGGTACATGTTAAATATGATATCGGAAGATAGATGTCCTTATATTGTTCCGTTACAAGAATTTGGAAAGAGAGTGCCAGTTCAAACATCGTTCCTGTCATCTGATTGGGTTTCGAAATTATGAAGCTTAGCACAAAATATCTCTATATCGCTTCCAAATGGGACATTCAAAGAACTAAACTAGATTTCTAGATATTTCATTACATTTTTATAGTAACCACATGGACAAAATATCTGGTGCGAGCTTTAAATATATGACAAAGTGAATTAAATACTATCACGCATCATGATAAATAAATAAATAAAATAAAAGTATATATTTGTACATCTATCAAAATAAACACTATTATAAATTTAAACAAGCAATTATTGTACACACACACACACACACACACACACACACACACACACACACACACA
>JAOUZG010018352.1:2369086-2387094 GCA_026289955.1 Argiope argentata | reverse complement strand
ATACACACACACACACACAGTAAGACCCCGCTTAACGCTGTTTCGTTTAACGCTGTTTCGTTTAGCGCTGTTCAGCATACGGGGATTCCCCGAAATATTATGCAGCGATAGGTTTCAAATACATATCCGAAAGAGTGTACTTGTATTTCTTGTTTGGTGCGGTATCGTACAGACATATTTTCATTATTGGAAACATTTGTTGACATTATTGTATTAATTTACATATTTAATACTATATTACAGTGTCAAATATTTTGATCTTTAGTTTTTTACTATGAGTGATAATGAAAAAGAAAAGAAAGCAACCAGAAAAAGCATTTCACTCAAAACTAAAATGGAAGTCATTAGAAGATTAGATTCTGGTGAACGTCAAACTCTAATTAGTTCTTCGTTGAATTTGCCAACTTCAACAATAAGGACCATCATGAAGAATAAAGAAAAAATACTGTCATCGGCAACTGCAACTAAGTCAAGCTCTGCAACTAGAATTACCCGTTCTAGAAATAATATCATAGAGGAAATGGAAAAACGACTGTCTATATGGATTGACGACGAAATTGACCGCAATATGCCATTAAGCCAATCTACCATAATGGAAAAAGCTAGAAGAATTTTTAATTACATTCAGGCTGAGACAATTGACAAAAGTGAAACTTTCGTTGCTAGTCGAGGATGGTTTAATAGATTTAAACATCGAAATAACTTTCACAACATAAAGATTACAGGAGAAGCAGCAAGTGGTGATACAAAAGCGGCGGCTGAATTTCCAGCGATATTAAAAAAATAATTGAAGGAGGAAACTATCCTCCTTTTTTTTAAAGAATATTCGTTTTGTTATTTATATTTTGTTTTTATTTTTGCAAGAAATAATAATGTGGTATTAATTTGGGCTTTAAGAAATAAATGTTTGGTTTTATTTTTATTAAAAAACATACTTTTTAAATTTAATACCTAACCAATTTCCTAGCCATCTTCCCCTAACCCCAATATTTACATGTAAAGATAGCCTCGTTTAGCGCTGTTTCGCATTACGCGCTACTTTGATGGAACGTATCCCCCGCGTTAAGCGGGGTCTTACTGTATATATATATATATATATATATATATATATATATATATACTTAACAGCATTTTGTCAAGATATACACACGAAAACAGAAAAGCTTTCTTAACAATGCATTAAAACATGCACGAATGCATAATGTGAATAAAGGTATGATTATAAATAAATAGATAAAAGTATAAAATAGAGTGTATATTGCAGAATTATTGGCAAGTTTCGAATCTCAGAATCAATTAATGCTTCCTATGTATAACCATTCCTAAATACATGCATGGCACATTAAAAGAATTCAGCGGGAGTTGTCTCTCCAAAAATTTTCACCTGTACTCTTTTATAAATTTTTAAGAGAACGCTTTACATGGCACTGATGTACAATAGCTACGAAACAGTAGCCTTTGGCGTGAGTTTAGCAATTTTGCTGAATCTATTGTGCTTCCTTGGCGAATTATTAGGCGATCAATCCCTGGCATGGTTTACTAGTATCCCAAAATTGACTTTGTGTTCTACATACGTTTTTCGCGACCGATTGAAACAAAAATTCGATATAAAATTACAAGAGTCACAAATTCCCATACCAAATTTGATACATTTAAATCCATGCGTTTTTGAATTATCGCTTTTACGTGTTTCTGAAAGTAAATGACAGTCAAAATGAAGATGAATTTGGCTCAAAATTTAACACGTGTCTACTATATGGATGTTAAATCCGTGCATCATCTAGTTGGCTTCGTTTTGTAATTATAGTGTTAACTTCTATTCGAAGAGACAGACAAATGAACAGATTTTATTCAAAATGTGATACAAATCTGAAAATTTGGTACAAATACGCATACCGAATTTCAATCGTCTAGATCAAAGTGTTTTAAAGTTGTCTTTGTCACAGACAGACATATATCTTCCAAAAATATGTTTTTCAAGCTCATGGTGGTCTAAAACGAGAAGATTCGTCAACACTTCGACCTTTTTGACAACCACTATATTTTCTCTATTCTACGTGTTTCAATATAAAAATCATAACTTCAATCCTCAAGATAACGTTATGAAAGTTGAATGGCACGCTATTATAACACATCGATAAAATCGTTTAAATTTTGGTATTTTTTCCTCCTATTTGTAACGGTTTTTAATCTAACTATTTATCTTGAATAAATATATGAATGATTTTGTTTATCCTCCAATATCTTTTTTCTTGACTCTACTAAAATATTTACCACAAAAACTTCATAGCTATATTCAAATTACTGAATTCAAAATAATTGAATTTTTATTTACTTTTTTATGGCAGTTTATCAGTATTAATTTTGATAGGAATAAACTAACAACATTTCTATTCTCTAATCAATTGAATGCTTAAATGTCTGACAAGGTAAAAAATTTGGATCAACTTCAACATATTCATTGCTAATACTACATAAAAGATATTGTAAATTGTGAGACAATTACGAAAGATAGCAGTGCTTTAAAACACTGTAAAATTGCGTTAAACAATTCATTTACGAATACAATTAAGTTTATATGAAAATGCAATTAAGTTTATACAATTAATACAATTAATTAAATACAATTAAGTTTATACTTAAAATCAGAATTAAACTGCAACAAAATTTCTTTCAGCTAAGACTTGGGAAAAGTATATAGTCAAAATATTTCACCTTTTCTAAACAAAATAAAAACCAAGTAATATAAAAAAAATTTTAAGTCGATTCCTACTTAGTAAACAAAGAAAATTTTTATTTAAGTTACTTTTTACTAAATAATTTGACAAAAAATTATTGATTTTCGCAAGATATTTACAATGGTACATAATTTCAAATCTATCAAAACTCACTTATCCCTGCAGTGCATGTACAGCTGTTCGGCTATACATTTTTATTTCCATTCGTAAGGTTCAAAAGATTGTTCTAAACAGTGTACAGAAATCCTTTTTTTTAAATGCTTTTTGATAAATGTTTTGAGAAAGACCGATGTATTTCAATAGGGGGCCTAGAATTAAATTTCACTGAAAACTTGGGGAAAAAATTAAGATGGCTGTTGTATGAATAGTTCTATGATTAAAAATATTATCAAAATACTTTTTGGCTTTGCAAAAATACATTAGAAAAAAAAGGACTATTATTTTTT
The DNA here is from genome assembly GCA_026289955.1 of Argiope argentata. Lineage (NCBI taxonomy): Eukaryota > Metazoa > Arthropoda > Arachnida > Araneae > Araneidae > Argiope > Argiope argentata. The sequence goes on along the minus strand of JAOUZG010018352.1, from coordinate 2,383,910 downwards.
GTCACAGAATTGTTATAAATTGATTTGTGACATTGGGATACTGTTTAGCGAAACCATTTTCAACCTTTTAGTTAAAAAAAAATCACGAAAAATATTTAAAATGTTTTTTTTTAATAATTTTTTTAAAATTATAAACAACTATTGAAAACACGCATGCTTTTTTTCGTAAAAAAAAGTAACGCATTTTAAGGTTAAGAGCCCATTAACTCACCAATGTATAAGTCCGCTTAATTTTTTTCGGCGGCTGAAACCAGGCATTTCGTCTCTTCCAAATCTCGGCATACTGCATTCGAATCCACTGCCGCTTCCATCTGGGCATTGTCAAGTGTACTCGACACCCGAGTGTCGAGCGAATGACCACCGAAGAAAGTGTCTTGGGAGGGTCGCGTGCTTGTGTCACGCTTCGATAACCACCTACCTTGGATGCCTTTTCTCGAATGCCCAAAAGAATGGGACGGACTACGAATGTGCACATAAACAGGCGGTAAGAAGTGCAAGGGGTGTGACGAAATCACACCTGCCCAAATTCCGTCAGTAGCCGGATGTGGAGGAAAGCCCCAAGAAGCCTTTCGCCATCAACAACCACCAGAGTTCAGAAATAGGCCATCGGAATTTGGTGAAAAATGTCCTTGGCGTGGCCTAAAAAACGCGGTAATGCTTGTCAGACACTGGACGCTCAGCAGTTAAGCTCTTTAAAGTCGGTGGAACAGCACCAGAAAGCCATCAAGGTGCGTCCATCTTGGCACGACAAGGGGATTCTTCTGGTAATTAAATATCCGAGCACGCTATGCTATTCGATAAGGGACTGAAGTTTACACGGAAGGACGGTGATTGTGGTTTCACTTCTTTAAACAGTATTGGACAGCGAGGACAGTTTAATGGAGGTAATAATTTTCAGAATGACGTCTGGTTATTGGAGTGGAAAACGATTGGATGTTCAGAGCATTGTGGTGGCTGTCCACTTGGGCATGTTAACTCTTTTCCTCTTGCCTTTAGGGGAAGTGATTAAATATATCAAGTTTCTGAAGCACGTGCTTAAAAATACTCTACTTTTAATGAGGGAAATAAAACTATATCATAGTTAAGATAAAATCTAACATGAGAGTCTTTTTTTAGAGCCAAGTCGTTATATCTGTGGGATGAATTATATAAAGTTTGTCTTGATGATTTTTAACAGGAAAAAAAATAGTGAAAGCTTACTTTTTCGATTTTTTTCGTATACCTCTACAAGAAGAAACGTTTTGAGTTTAATTTCGTCATATAATGAAGATATGGAATTTGAACTTTTTCCTCTTTATCGGTTTTATATAAAATTTGATAGAATTGTAATGGTGAACTGAAGATGACATAGTAAATTTCTTTATCTAATTTAGTATGTCATCCTCAAGTGTGTTATCTAGTTAAGTAATTAACTTATACTAATTCAGTAATAAACGTTAGCGATTCATCTGTGTGTTCATAGAAAGATAAATCATCAATCGACAGAAAGTTAATCATTAAATGGACATGGTCCAATAATTAGATAGAACTCTACAATCTAGTTGTAAAATTATATGCCAAATTTTATCGATTTAGTTCACTGTATTTTCCATTTATCACGTGCAAACGAAAAAAGGAGGGACAAATAAGTATACTTCCTTTGATGTATTTCATCCGATTTCTTTCTATTTTTGAGTTAATGCTTTTACAGACATAATTTTATTTAAAAAATCAAGTTAGCTTGGAATTTTATAAAATCTTAACATTTTAAAAAATTTCAATAATTTCTATATTTTGGGCACAAAAAAAGTAATAAATAAATAAATATCTAAAGCATAGCTTAGCAATCTTTATAGGTTGGTATACTATCTGCGAATTGAATGATCAAATTTATGTGATGAAAAACTTGAGTCTACACTGAAATTATACCTGGAATTATAACATCAAATAATCTTAATATGATCTACCTGAAATTTTCTCGAATGCCATTCAATAAATGTACTTGAGTATTATTAACCATATGATATTGAAGAACAACAGTTGCGAAATAGTTAACATGCTATATTTAGCGATTAATTCCTGAGATATCATTAAGACACAAGTAGCAGAAAACTGAATATGCCCCCCTCCTATTGATTGGAAACAAAATTTGATGCAGAACTGCATTTGCAGTCACAGGATCACATACCAAATTTCGTATATTTAAGTCATTGCATTTTTGAATTATAGCATTTACTAACTTGTGGAAGTACAGACCGACAAACTCAACGTACTCAAACTTCAAGTTTAATCCCAACTTTTGTTTCAAAAGGGTTAGAGTAAGTAATAGTAAAAATCAAAGTTCATTCGAACACATTTGGAGCGCATGGAGCATTTTTCCTTTACGTTATTTATAACTATTAAATATTATATTACCCACCCACCTCAAACTCATAAATAAATCCACATACTGCTTTACAATTTTGTTTATCATCTCCTATAGTGTTACTTTTAATGCCTGTAAAATTCCAAATTTCTAAAGTGAAATATACAAAAAATCATTTTAAAGGTCCCTGGTCGCCTTAATATATATTTACACTTTAGATGGTAAATTTGAGTATGAAATCAAAACCATCTTATTCGCTTAGCTTTGTAGTTACCATTTTATATTATACTCGGCCAACTGAAAGGGCGCATTACCTCAATGGGATTTGTACAAGATTTGATGTAATGATCGTACATCCATCTAGCTCAAAGCGTTTATGAGCTATCGTGTTCATGGACAGGCATAATTCCGAAAATGTATTGTTCGAAATTAGATATATTTGAAATATGGAGATTCGTAAAAATCTGGAGTTCGAACTTTTTTGATCGTTACAATATTTCCTCTTTATATACATATAATGAAAAAGAAATCCGAAATTTCAAAATTGTAACAATTTTTTTAATTAAAAAGTATTTGAAATTGTTAAGTCCCCCCCTAGATTGTGTCGGAGCATATGAGTGCCCCAAAATCACTTTTACAGCTCTTTAAAATTCAATAATAAATTCCAGCAATAACAATTTTATTTCTGTTTTCTTTAATAATCATTTTAATAAATCTTTGAATATAATCCTAAATTTATTTTACAACAATAATTGTCATTATTTTAGTAACTACATTTAAGAACATACATGCTGCGTCCATATTAAAGCTATTTTTTTACGTTAACATTATCCTTACTAAATAATTAATAAGAAATTTTTAAAAATAATGCATTGACAAATGAACCAAGTCAATAACATGATCATGCTACCAAGTTTTACTCTAAAAATTTATATCCCTTTTTTATTTTTATGTATTTATTTATTTTACTTATTTTCATCAGATACGTAGAACTAAAAAAAATATGCGTCGCATTTCATGCTTGAAAAGAGTAATTTATTATTCAAATAAAAAGATGAAATTTCAAATGGAAATATCTAATACAGTGACAATTTTTCACTTAGTAAGATTAAGCAATAACTAATGCTTCTAAACTGAAATAAGGCCCACGCACGCCTTCTGATGACGTCACACAAATAAACATCCACCCATTTTCAGCAGCTGCTGAATGACATTAAATAGCGGACACCTGCATCAACATTATTCTAAATAAAGACACGATACGAGAGGGCTCTGATATTAAAAAAGATTGAAATCAGCTTGGAAATGAAACGAATTTAAATATCGTTTGGAGAACATTTCGCACAGGAAATGCCACATAATAAATCAATATAAATATGGTATAAGTTTCAGTTTCTCATAGATATTAAAATGTTATAAACGAAGATATCTGAGTTAAAGGTTTTCAATTTTTTATACATATAAATTGTACAATCATTTAAAAAAAAAAAAAAAAAAAAAACCTCCATTAATAGAGGTGTGTCTCTTTCACCCTGGCTGTATAAGTGTGTATGTACGCATGCGTGCGTGTTGGCGCTCTACAACTAATTTATAACCTAAGAAACATTTAAAAATAATCTTGAAACCCAAAATTTTACCTTTACATTAATTTCATTTCCATAAATTTTTTTCTTCAATTTTATTAATTTTTCGACATTTATCAAATAATTGAATAGATGCAGATGACTTTAAAATAAAGAAATGTAAAGACATTTCATTGATAGACAAAGATGAAGATTTAAGAATTATTTTAGATAACCCTTTCTATTGGTTTTTATATTAATAAAAGTTATATTTACTAAAAGAAAAGTTTAAAAGCAGATGATTAAGCATTTATATAAGAAAGAACAATTTTATCTCTGATATAAAATGTTATTAATTTTATTATTATATTTCCATTTTTTATTAATAAAAACTATTTAATTTTTTTATTAAAAACTTTTTTTCATACTTCAACATTTGTGAACAAAATTGGAAGCTTTTATATAATAAATATTTATAACTTACAGAGAAAATTGGACATCGACGATCTATAAAAATATTCGGATAAAATTGTTGCTCTCGTTTTGATTTTTTTAAAAACAATTCAGGTGAAAAAAAAAAGATTTTGTGCATTATTTTACAAAAAAAATTGATTTCATAATCAAAATATTTGATAAGAAATTCTTCAATATTCAATTTTTAAAAAATCTCAAGAACGCGGGTAATTTGAACCAGAATAAAGATAAAACTATGGGAGATTTCTCTTGAACATAAATTTTTTAAATTAAGTTGATCTTCCTTTCTTTTTAATCTAAATTATTTGTTATGAGACAGATAATCGAAATTTTGGACTTGCTATTTTAGAAATACATAAAATTTTGGAATTCAGATACCTTTCTTAAAAATTATGTGTGTGCGTCCGTATTGTATAGGATATCCCACGGAACTATTTTGTTTTGCCATCATTCGCTTCTGTTGTCCCATTGTAGGGCATCATTCAAAGCGAGAGTTGTAAAAGGTTAGATCATTTCTCAGAGGACGATCATTTTAATTAATGCAGCATTCCAGAACAACGCCATCTATTGAGCTTTCGTAGTACCTAGATAATTAATATTCAGGCAGAGGCCTACTAATTCCCGTTCGACAAAAACTTTTCGCGCATTCTCACTCGCTAACTATGCGAGTGAGAATGCGCGAAACGCACTAACTAAGTTGTAACTAAGTTGTTTCAGTCACATGATGCAATTTTTTTTAAATTTCTGACGTTTTCTTAGATGGAATTATCTAACTTTTTGTTTCTTTCATAAGACCGTGTTTTAATCCTATTTCACTGTAAATACTCCCCTTTGTAAACTGTTCCCTTTAACTTTAAATAAATAATTTTATTTTTTAAGAAGTCTCTTCATTTTTCGTTTGTATTATTTTAATCTTAGTTTTGAAACGGAACCCGTAAATATTAAAAGGTCCCTAGACACCTCACTACTAATATAAAATGCTATCAGTAGAGTCGCACATTTTTTGGAAGATTTGCTTAGACTCGCATGTATATAATTTTTTTTATTTTCTTAAACTTTTTTTTTACCGTTTGCCAAATATTTTTTGTATTTTTGAAACTTTTTAGATTAATCATTTTAAAAAAAATTATATAAATGTGAAATTTTAACCAAAATGAGAATAAAATAACAATTGAGATTATTTTATTTTCAGACAGTCGACAGTTCCCTCAGTTGAAAACCGATATTGTCCTTCCTATTAAGAACATCTGATTATATTATAATTATTAAAAACAAACCACTTTTGTAATGAATAAATTATATGTGAAATGTTAACATTTTTCCAAAACACAAATTTAATAACAGCGATTACTCTTAAGATCCATTATCAAATTAAGTTTAATTAAATTAATTAATACGCACGATATTCATTACAGGAGATAAATTATTACATCCTGAAGCGATTCAGAATTTAATTATTTGCGGTCGAGAATAAGTTATTCACTTTAGTATCCCATTATTATGATTTAATTAAATGGATCTGGCTTACCTTATTGCTGTCTTCTTTGGGACCATTGTCCGTAGCTCGCGAATGAGAAGATTTTCCTGCTTTGTGTACCATCGCGTGAGGCTGTAAATAAAAAAGTTTTCAATTTTCTTGTGTTTTTTAAATACATAAGAAAACAAATACTTTACAGGGAAAAAGTTTTTATTTGGAATAAAAAATATATCTTATTATCGTTTTTATTTGTTGATTCTAGTTAAAATAATTGTAGATATCTATTTGATGGTAAGAAATAATTAAAACTCGAAAACATCTATTATATATGAATACTTTCTCAAAATGATGCTTTTTTTTTCAGGGATAAGGGAGTAACACGTCTTTAAAATGTTCCACGCATTTTACCTTTTAAAGAAATCGAATAAAATTTACTATGAGGAATCTTGTAATACATTAAAATAAATTAGAATATATATTTTATGTTTGAACTTCAATAAAATATTTTTAAAAAATCAATTGCGATTTTCAATACATCAATTTTTATAAAATTTTTATTTTAACTAACATTTTCTCAAAATAGAATTTGGTGGGGGGAGTAGGAGGGAGCAACATGTGTATAAAATGTTTCGCTCATTTCACTTTTTAAAGAAGTTAAATAAAATTTATAAAAGAGATTCTTCTATGCTTTAAAACAAATTATCATATTTAGGTTTCGCCTTCAATAAAAAAACCGATTCTTATTCAAACTTTTTTTTAAAAAAAAAGTTTGAATAAGAATAGCAAAGTAAAAAAATAATAATGGAAATTTGTTTTAATAAAAGAATTTTTTGAATATTAACTTATAAATCAACTAAAAATAAAACTAGATTTATATTTTTAAACATTTTTATTTAACTTCACAATTTTGCATAATTTGCTAAAAATTGAGAACAGTATTCCAACTTTACAAACTTGTGCTTATAATACATTCCTCATTTCTTTATTGATATATAACAAATTTAAAATTAGTATATTGCCAATGGTTCCACATGATTTTAATATTTTATATTAATTAACAATGGATAGATTGGCTAAAAGTGGTATTACTAGTTGATAACGAATTATATAGAGGAATGAATGAAAGATTCTATAAAATTTAAATTAATGATTTACAAATTAAAGACTAAAACGTAAAAACGAGGGGAAAAAATCTACTTTTCAATATTCTAATAAAAAAGCAGTTTTTAATAAATTTGACGAGAAATAATTTTAATATTGAGTTTCTAACATTGAAAATAAAATTCAATATTAGAAAGCATATAATAATTAACTTTCATAAAATTCGTTTTTTTTTAAATTAAAAAAAAATCTTTTAAAATTATAATATTTTTAATTAAAAATGTATTGTTTCAAAATTTTATTAATTAAAAAATATATATAATTATTTAAATAATTAATAAATTTAATTATTAATGAACGTTAGTTATTATTTATTAAAAATGTATTATTAATTGTAATTTAATTTATAATTTTTTTAATTATTATTCTTTTTTAGGGCCATGGAAAGTGTGCTTCTCAATAAACTCATGCATCCTTGCATGAAGTGATATAAGTTGTCATAAGTTCTGGTAAATTTTTCAATAAGGCAGATACTTAAATGTTTCAGTTCCTTATCTTATACAAAATCGTGTGCTTTGATTTTTTTATTTAATTATTTAGTAACACAATTAATTAATCAATCAAACTTAATTTAATAAGTAAAAGAATTTAGTAAATTATTTTTCTTAAGGTAATTTCAATACTAAAAATATTTTAATAAACCATAACTATAAAAAATTGCCTTTTAAAAGGATAAAAATTATTTTTGAATGATATTTAATAAAGTTATTTTATAATTCAATAAAGAAAATAAAAGAATATAAAAATTTAAAATTCTTCCTCATTAAATTACCAAAATCGCTGATATCATTAGTACACAATCAACTTAACCTGAAAAAAAGTTTTAGAACATAATCTTTCATATTTCATCCATTTCCCCAAAATCTATCTTTCACAATTTCTTAGCAAAAGTTTTGGAGAAATGGTAAAAGAAAATTATCACATAGATTCTCATCATCATCCTTATTTTGAGAGTGAAGGTCTCCAGAAAAGATTGCTTATAACAAGCATAAAAGAATCGTAATATATTCTCCGTAGAAGTTGCAGACCAAGTCAACTAACTTTACGCAAAAATTGGATTTGCGGACGTGAAAGGAATGTAAAGCTATAGCAAGCAAGAAGGGATTTAGAAATGACGTCTATTGACGTCATTTTTCTCCATTATGATACTTGCAAAAAGTTTTTACTTGGTGTAAAGAAAATAATTCTTTTTTGAGCGTAATAATTTGTCTACAAACTTTTAACAATCCTAAACTATTCCTGATTTATTATAAAAATCATGTAACACTATGTATAGAAGTTAACTATATTTTCTCTGATAAGATATATACGATAAAAAAAAGTATTGCAATTGTTAGAAACTTCGACCACAAGACTGATCGATCTGCACTTTTCATATTTTTTTCAGTCTGGAAATTATATTTTATCATGCAAGAATAGGATGCTGTTCTGTTTTGAAATTTTGCATGGGTAGAAAATTGGCAATTTATCGCCTTTGAGGTATAAGTCTTTTGTTTTTAGGGTTATTAGAATATAATAAAGAAATTTAACCTATTTGGCGATTTATCACCAATAAAAAGTAACAATTTGGTGCAAATGCTCGCCAAGTACACGATTCTCCTGTCTGACTAATAAAGAAGAGGATCGTAAGAAATTATGTATATTCTTTTAGCTCAACCAATTTCGAGATTGGGGGGGGGGGAACAACTATCTATAATTTTGATGAATGCGTAATCTGATAGTCACGTAATTTTTTCAATCCGTTTTAGATTGGTTAATGAGTTAAATTAATCAAGACATATTATGAATTAAATAATAATAATGTTCTTACATGATAACATGAAATTTGCGTTAGCAGATTTCAGTTTTCTTTTTTGGAATCGTGCCTGTCTGTGAACATGATAACTGAAAAACTTGAGCTAGAAAAATAAAATTTTGTGTACACACATCAAATTTAAATATTTCTGACAAATTTTGGACTACAAACAGTCATCAGAAAGTCCACTTGTTCCCTCCATATGCACGTGAAAGCGATAGTTGAACTATTCAAGGAGATAGATGGATGAAATTTTGTATATAATCAAAATTTTAGTCCATTTAATCAAATTTTGAACCAAATTCGACAAAAGGCAGAATGTTTGCTCATTAATTTGTGTGTATGTGTATGTAATCATACCTGAGAAATGAAAAGAGCTAGATTTGTAGCGACATCCTTATAAGCCAGATAATAACCTTCGAACTGAAGGGTCCCTTTTGCTCGATCGGTATGATACTCGGCTACAGGCCCAAACGTCGCAGGTTCATACCGCGACCTTCACTAGCTACATTGGTGACCTTGACAAGGCAACCTTCCACAAAAGTTGTGGCGCCATCTACCAGCCAACAAAGCAGTCGCTAACTCAACGCATCAAAGCCGCCTCTTAAGTCGTTGCTAACTCGACGCACCAAATCGTTCGTCTCCCGTCCGACTCACTGGTAAGGAAGTACTGTAGCGACAGCCTTATAAGCTAAATAATAATCTTCGAGCTGAAGGGTCCCTTTTGCTCGAACGGTATATCGCTCGGCTACTGGCCCAAACGTCGCAGGTTCGTACCGCGACCTTCACTAGCTACAGATCTATGAATTTTAACATTTATAAATACATTTATGCATAATTCGCAAATCTGAATCTAATTTTGATCCGATATTATCAATGGTTAGAATGCTTGCTTATTCATTTGTTTGCATATATGTTAACATAACAACTTAAAAATTCAATATACTAGATGAATGAAATTCGGTATAGGTTCTTGCCACTAAAATTCTAAACCATAAATAAAATTCTAATCCAATCAGGTAGGCCTAAAATGCATATTTAATTCTCATCAATGTGCTACGAAGTTAAACACAAAACGCGTTTACGAGGTATATTGAAATTCAGAGTATTCGTCCTTTATTCTATTTAAGAAATAATTATTCAGAAATAAAACAAAAAGCAATAAAATTTGTTTTTACATATACTTCATTTTTTTATTGCCAATTAATAAACGATACAAAATGAAACAATTTATATTTAAAACGTATTAGCCTCACTAAGGATTCGCCATGAATATAATTTTGTAAATCAAATAATAAATAGAATATTACTATTAATTATTAATATTTTCTCATTGATTATCTAATGTTCCTTGGGTATCAAACTGCATATAGTTGAGTAATTATGATGGTAATGCCTTATTACAAAATTCCTAAAATTTAATTATAAGTTATTGATCAATTTAATAAATTTTGGTATTTTAAGCAAGTGGCATAATCTGGCATTGAATTAGTGAAAATAATTGATTACAGGATTCCTTAACATTTATAATAATGAATTGTAATAAATTAAAGAATAAAAAACAAAAAAATAATCGAGATAAAATAAAGTTGTACTGTAAAGTACACTTTTAAAATTGTGTTTCGAAAAATTTATTATTTATAATAACATTATTCTGTTATTAATTATTTTATATGGCATTCAATGTATCAAACATATTATTTAAAATTTTTATGAATTTAATAGAGGGACAATATAACTTTTCAAAGTAGTAGATATCTTGTTAAAAGTATAAACCTGGAACTGTTAATTCTTAATTGGAATCATGCATTAACTTTTATTTAAGTTTCCAAAAGAAAAAAAAGTAGTGCATGTGAATTTGATATAAATGGGATAAAAAGAGTTTTCTCTTAAATATTTGTTCGCAAAAGTGAATGCATTATCAGAAATGTACAAAATCAGATAAACTAATGGTATTTGATACAAATCTAAACATTTTGAAGTCACATAATAAAATAAATAAATCCCTTTCATCTATTTTCGTATTCACCAAAAAACATCGATCGAGGTACCAAAAGATAGTCAATCCATCCGATTTTGTCAAACTTTGAAACATACCGAAAATTCTAATAATAAATCTACGAACCAAATTTCCTCCAGGTAGCTTATGATTGAGCAGCTGAGTTCACATACACATGCTGGAATAAATTATTCATAGACAGATTTCGACAGAAATTTCATAGCAATTTATGCAAAAGTAATAAAATTTTAAATGCAAATCAAAAATTTTCCTAACATTTTGTGTTGTATTTCTGCGCTATTATGTTTACAAAGACAAAGATAATTTTGAAGAATATTCAGATGCGTCAGCTAAATCAACAATCAATCAATCGTTAATCAACAATTAAAGGTAGGAATTTTAGAGAATTGCAAAAATTTTGATTTGCCAAGGTGTATAATAATAATAAAAAATTTTCCCAAAAATTGTTAAATGTACTAACTTTAGCGGATATATTGATTAATATTTTCCCTCATCCTTATATGATAAAAAGTAATACCTCTCAAAGTAGGTCTATCTTATTACTTCAAACAAGAAATTTTTGTATATATATAAATTTATTTATTTCCTGTATCTCGGAAAAGACTTTAATAATTTGCATCAAATTTTATATAAAAAATAAGATTTTGCATTTAAGTTTATATAGGTATCTTTCTTAAAAAAATGCAATTTCACACACACACACACACTTTTTTGTAGCTAAATATGGACATGTGGATGGCTATACATGACCTGCATAACCGTGTTAGAGATGGAGTAGTGGTTAGAGTTTCGGACTCCACTGTATTTTTCGATTTCAGTTAGATTTCTCTTTTAACTTTATACAACCTATAGGATTTTACGATCATTTGACAGGATTCCTTTACAGAATTACGATTTATTCACGCTTTTATAGCAGCAGCAGCAGCAACAAAAATATTAAAACGAAATCTGCGATGCATATTTCAATGTATCATGTCAGAACATCATTTCTTGAACGGCCAAGCACCACGGGCTCGTGCGAGTTAAATTATATTTTTAAATTCATTTTAATTGTTTCATTTGAATGAGTTACTTTAGTATTGCAAACGATCGAAAAAACTTTGTCTCGCATTTATAGTTTTAAAAAATGTCTCATTTCCTATTTGTTTCATTTCATATAATCGGGCGCTCAAAATGACATTTTTCTCGGTTTTATTTGCGGTAGTCATTATCTTATTTTTTCAAATCAGAGCTTTTGTAAATGCGATGGCAACACGCATCTCAATTTTTCGCCTACGGATTTTTGTTGATGCTATAAAACCTCATCCCAAAAACAACATCATGTTCTGACATGGTAAAAAAAACCTTCCGAGAAAATCTTGGTCACCCAAGTACTATCAATTAGAGAGCAAATAAATAAATAAATAAAAAGAAAGACTTACCTCATTTTGTGCCATTCTGAATTACTGACTAGAATAAAAGAAGAAAGCCCATGTTTTCTGCCTCCCTATATCACAATGCCAGAAGTGCCTGAAATAATAGAAAATGAACATCAATTAAAAGGTCAGAAAAATCTTTCAAATATGCATCCTAAAATATCACAGCTAGATTAACATACGCGTGGATATAAACAGATCTATACGTCCAGAAACACACAGAACCAAATGGCAATGCCGCACGTGCTAAGATACAATAATCGATAAAATAAAATAACTTCTAGGAATTCCCGGCTAGCTGGTTGCGCAGCTGACTACTGCGCAGGGGTAAAGAAATATCCAGAGGGAACCTCTAAGTCCGGCAGATGGGATGTATTTATTTATAGGATATAAGCTAAGATGCCCTGACAATGCCCGGATGTATTAGGAAACAAAATATCACAGCCCGGGCATTTCCAATAAAATGTACGGGTAAAACGCCAATATTAGAAATGAGTTTTGAAGGACTGTCTATGTGGTTTTTCTTAAATCAAAAACAGATATCATTAGAATTCTAACAATTTGAATTTTAATATCAATTTAATGTTTAAAATCAGGATCAACTGAGCAACATTACTTTAAAGTTTCAAATAAATGCCAAGTTTAATCTCATTGATATATGTTTGACTGAAAATTGAAAATAATTGTTATAGTTTAGTGATGCATCATCTTAACCCTTTCAAGGGCCTTGGGAAGTATGTTGCCCACAAAATGTATATATATTCGAATGAAATTATATAGATTGGGAAAAGTTCTGACGCATTTTTCGATAGGACAGAAACTTAGATGCTTCATTTCCTTGTTTTACACAAAATGCCGTGTTTTTATTTGTTCCTTAACTATAAATTAACCAAATTAGTTAATTGATTAATTAATTTTTTCTAATAAGTTAAATGAATCACTTTTCTAAAACCAATCTCAATCCTAAAATATTTTAATATGCCATGACTAGATAAAAAATTTACCCTTTAAAGGGTTAAACTTTGCGTGTCCTTATGGAACACCCCTTCTTAAGAACAAATAATACCAAAGAAAAAAATGCAGCTTTACAACGAATATTGACGCTACTAAATGAAGTTTAATTTAATTTTTCCACGGTAAAAAAATATTTTTCCATTGTAAATTAACTTTAAAATATTATTTAATCAAGATAAAATTCAAAACCAGTATTCAAATTTTCTAAAACAACAATGTAAAAATAGAGTGTATTTAAATTGCAATTAACTAACCTTTCTTAAAAGGCTCAAAAATGATTATTCCAAAAACTGATTTTTAAAAAACTGGCCAGGCATGCAAATTTTGGCAAATATTCCAAAAAATTTACATATCTTCATAAAGAAGTTGAATTTAAATTATAATTTTTAAAATGTCAAGAATAAGATGATAAAATGAAATAAATATAATAAAATATTTGTTCAATTCAAAAATGAATATATAGTTATGTTTTAAAGCTGCAGTAAAAACTATATAGAAAAATTTGAGACTTGAAAAAAATTAGTTTGGTAAAAGTGTCGGCTTATGGCCAGAAAAAAGTTTTCAGAGAAAGTGAAGGCAATGTTCGAAAGAGAACTAAGCAATCAACAAAAGTAGAGTTAGTCATTTGAGGAAATTAGATCCTGAATGTTGAATTCATACTTGCAGACGAACAGCGTTTCCAAGGTAAGCTTCGAATTTTACTTAACCAATCAAAACGGTTTAAATTTTTGCAAACGTTTTAGTAAAATGGTGAATTCCCCGTATGGAACAAATTCAAAATAAAATAAAAAGAATTTGATTAAAAAAATAAATCTTTAAAGCCGGAATTAAAAATAGTTGCTACACGTGAATACGAATTTCCTAAATTCTTTCTTCGAAATTATTGCCCTTCCTTGTTTTTGAAAAAGAGGAAGCGATCATCGAAATACTACCTGTTATTTTATATATGGTTGGATTTGCATATGCGAGTGGAGTTATGAAATGCAGATAATGAATTTTGTAATTCCAGGTCAAAGTTCTTCATAAGCTATTTCCGACTATTTTATGCCGTGATGAAACCTCTTCCACTCTGAATATTAGTTTAGGTAATATTAACATCCAGAACGTAAAGAGTTATTTTGAGAATAATCTTGCCATTTTGAACCGGGATTAGATGATAAGAACAATAAACTGAACGAGTATCCTCATCTTCAAACTTTGAAGCCACACCAGCGGGAAAAAGATTGACCCTTGGTTACGATTGATTAATAGGCACATAAACAAGATAGAAAACGGGTAAAATGATCTTGTTTCAAAAGTTTTCTAATTGTCTTTGGCAAAAAGTTGCTCACCATCTGCATATTTAAAATAAATTGCAAAATTAATTATTTCCATAATGACATACTGTGTCGACTTTGACCAGGATATAAGACCAGCAATAATTATTTTCCCTCTTTTTAAGTTCTTTAGCTTTTGTGCCACTCTGTAAGTGGGCGTGCCTTGTCCACGCCATAAAAAATTTTATATTTGAAGAAGTTTTTTTTTTTTTTTTTTTTTTTTTTTTTTTTTTTTTTTTTTTTTTT
>JAOUZG010018352.1:2357462-2368986 GCA_026289955.1 Argiope argentata | reverse complement strand
TTTTTTTTTTTTTTTTTTTTTTTTTTTTTTTTTTTTTTAATTTTGTTGTCGCTAGAAAACCTAATTCCCAAAACAGTATTAAGTTCTGAAGTGATAAAAATGGTAATACTCTATCACTCTCTACCATTATTTTATCACATTAAAAAAACTATAATTTCCAATTTATTGAGCATTTAATTCATTAGCTTTTTTATTTTGAAAAGACTACTCTTTCTCCTGTCTTGAATAATAAGTGAAGAAAATTTGATTGAGTTCGGTTCTGTTGATTATAAAGAAGGTGGAACATACATAAATACATACATACAGAGTCGCAATAACTTTTATTTATATCAAGATAACACAGAGGGAGAAAGCGATATATATCCCATAAACGAAGAGAAAAATAACGAAAACGTGAAGAGGAGCAATGTAATCAAAAAGCACAAAGCGAAAGGGGAATGATCATCAGCGCTTAAGACTTCCGGTCAACTGATGGCATAATAAAAGGCAGCACGTTAATGGACACTCCGATGACCGGATATAGCAAACGGAAATGTAAGCTCACTGCATGGAACGAACCAAGAATATTTTATAGGAGAAGTTAGAGATAATCTTGACTTTGCGAAACGTCAATCTTAATATATGTTCCTACAGATTTTATTGAGTCAGAAGATTCAGTCAAATCAAATCTACAGATTGAATGCTTAAGGTCAGGATATTTTTTATGCAACATATTTATACAGATGAATGAAAATCTCATAATTAGAATCTTTATAAATTTATGCATAAATTTTAAACGATAAAATAAAATATTTAAAGTAAAACAATCTGTCTGATATATATAGATTAAAATAGTAATTTTGATTTCTCTCACATTTCAATTAACCCATCAGCAGCTCTCCATTTGGAATTTTGAAACCATGTTATAAATTTAGGGTTCATCACAGTAAATTGTGACGATGAGTACGTAACATATTGTTACGAGCGGGCGGGCGCCGTGGGAGTGTACCAAGGTTGGCGGTGTTTGACGAGGAGCTTCGCGCCAACTGGATTGGTTAGGCGAAAGGAATAGTCTAGTTGCCGCTGGACCTTTCACGAAGCCTCGGGCACACTCGCTCGGCTATATAAGGGACGGGTTGCCGCAATCTGCAGTTCCCCTCAGAAGGGAAGCGTTTCACTGGACTAGCGGATTACTTTTCTCGCTTTTTATTAGTGAGCTGTGTTTACGTTTGCTGTTAGAGTTGTGTTATTACTGTTTGTTGTGCTATACGATAGCTGTTTTGCAGTCTGTGTTTATTCTGCGTAAGGCTTGCATTTACGCTGTAAATGACTGTTGGCTGCTGGATTGTGTTTATCTGAAGTTTTACTTTATCAAGTCATCCTGTCAATATCTGTAAATAAATTTGTTTGCGCTGTCCTCAAGTAAAGTCCATTCAATCCGAATCCGCTACGCTAAAAACGTAACAATATTATGTACTTAATTCAGACAAAAAACATCATAAGAGGTTTTTTGAGAATGTTTTGCGAAAACATTTTTATCTCAAAGTGCAAATATTGTAATTGGTTTACAACAAAAACTAACACACAATCATTATTAAAAATAAAGAAAAAAAAAGATTGACAAAATCTTAAATTCCTATATTTAAACAAAATCTTAAAATCCTATATTTAATAATAGGAAGTTAACAAACCAATCTGTAAAAAATTATACTACATTAAACTCTTCTAATGTTATTAACAAGCTTTGAACAACAAAAAAAGAGAAAGTTTTTTAGTCTGAAATTTACAAATTTCTTAACATATTTTTAAACCTCATTAGAATAGTTTAGAACTAAAAATGACTCAACATTTTGAGAGTTCTTGACTTCTTAACAAATCAATTTTTATAGATATTAAGAAGATATAAAGAACTAGAAAAAAGAAATTCCTCGTTCTTCCTATTTCTTAATTCATATTATAAGAATTATAAAGAACAAACATAAAAAGAAACGTAAATGTTAAGAATTTTAATTTAGGCCAACATGAATCTAAAGAAAATCACAAAATGATATATCCACATCGACTACAGATGTTTCACAAATGAAATAGAGAAATATGAAATACTGAACAAAAAGCAATGATCTGCTTTGATATTTAATTGATGTATTTTCCCATTTATCAAAAGGTAAATTAAAAAGACTTGTTTGTTCGACCCAGATATTTTTAAAGAATCGTGTAGAAAAAAGGAAACCAAACGAGAAAGAATCATAATTCAGTTTCAAAGGCGTCAATCATAAATTGATAAAGAATTATAATTTAATGATGGCGAGGGAAATGTTACAGAGTTACAAAGAACTGGATTGTAGCACGAATAAGAGGTGCATTAAATAACAAATGCTAATATGTTTGCATAGTAGTTCTTCCTATTTTTGTTCGTATTACGCTTAAATGTGCAAAAATACGAGGCATATTCGGAAAGTAAGTACCGTTTTTTAATAAATAGAACAAAACATTTTTTTTTTCAAATTTTATTATTACATGAAAGACCAAACATTAAACTATTTTTCTACGTAGTTTCCACCAATGTTCAAACACTTGTCGTAGCGAGTGACGAGTTTTCCTATGCCTTCCACGTAGAAACTTGCCGCCAACGATGATAAACACAGTTCGTACAACACAGTACGTGAAATTTGTGGAAATTCGTCTGAAAGCATCGTTATTGTGAATCGTCTGTTCTCTTTGATTTTTTCATCAACTTTCCGTATCAGATCGTCATTGACAAGAGAACGCCGACCACTCCGAGCCTCATCGTGAACATTTTTTCGACCTTCATTAAACATTCTAACCCACTTCCGCACCATTCCATCACTCATCGCGTTTTCACCATACACTTCTTTAATTTCACGGTAAATTTCAGCCGGTTTCACATTTTTTGCGTTTAAAGAACGGATAACAGAACGAATCTCACAGTCGGCGGGATCAGTAATTGTCTTAAACATTTTAAACAAGCACAGCGAACTGGAAACACAACCTACAGCGTCCAAAATGGCGTCAGTTGAGAGTCAGTGAACAAGGAAGACTAGTGCGCATGCGCAGAACGCCGATCGCAGTGCTGCAGCGGCAGTATAATGAAACGGTACTTACTTTCCGAATACGCCTCGTATGTTTCATTTAGATGTTGAAATAAATCAGCGTGATAAAAAAAACAACCCTAAATAGCATCTGTTTGAATTTGAAAGAATGGTTATATTTTCTTTTAGATTTCCTAAAATCGTTATTCCCCAAATTTTCCTCAAAAAACTCAAATTCCTACTCTTACTTCAATAACAAAATTACTCGTTTTTTTTAGTTCATAGAAAAGACGGCTATAAGTAAAAAAACTGAATGTAAAAACCTTAAATATAAAAATTTATTTCTATCTTCACAATTTTCTTCGATGGCATTATTCTCCTGTATTCTTCGTATTATTCTTAATGTATACAAATATTGTCATTTAGATCATGAAATAAATCGTCTGGTTTAAAAAAAACATTACTTTATTTGCCTTGTTCGAATTTGAGCTATTGACATATTTGCTTTTATGCATTGTAAATCGCTATTCTCAAAATTTTTTACAATTTTAATTTTTATACTTAATTCAATAATAAAATAACTCATTTTAAAAGCTCGTAGAAAATGTGGCTATGGGAAAAATATCTGGACTATAAAACTTTTCTTCGAATATAAAAAAATTTATTCCTATCCCGAAAATTTTCTTCAATGGCATTCTTCCTTTGCATTCTTGTTCGTATTATTTTCAATGTACATAAATATGTGTCATTTAGATGCTGAAATAAATCGTTTGGTTCAGAATAATAATAATAAAACTTGCCTTTGTTTAAATTTGTGTGAATAGCTTCGGCTGCTTTAAATCGCTACCCAAATTAATACAATCATAAAATTACTCGTAGTTGTTTCATTAGCTTAGACAAAAGGCGTCTATAAGAAAAACATCTGAATAATAATAATAATAATAAACACTTCTTTAAATATAAAAATTTATTTCTATCCCGAAAATGGCATACTGTGTAGAAACACACACACACACACACACACACATTTTTCTGAAATATAAACTCAAAAGGGAAATAAATATCAGATACTGCGATATGAATATGATGGCAGGTGAATATGATTGAAGGTTGAAATAAAACTTTCAATCAATTCCAAAATCTTACGAACACAAGCTTTCCTTTGAAGTACAAAAAGTAAAATTGTTACTTTTTGTACAGCTTCTTCAAGGCTCTGATTTTATGATTATTTAATTGATTTTTCAATCACATATGTAATCAAATTTATTTTAAGTAAAGAAGATCTGCTTTTAAAAATATCTGATTCTAAATTTTTAGATTTGCAAAAAACTTCTAAAATTATGCAGAAAAATTTATATTATTTTTGAACAACTCAGTGTAACAAATATCAAATAATTTAAATAAATTTTTAAAAAAACCTAAACAAACAAAATTTTAGAGGCTAGTGTAATTTTATCTTTGATGAATTATTAAAAGAAAAACCCGTAAAAAGTTTTTAAAATTTATTTTCAAATTTCTTAACACAACTATTAAAAAAACTAGAAATAAAAAAATGATCGTAATTACAGAAAAACTAAATTTCTATATTTAAATAGTTCACCTTATAAAAATCAAAAAGAAAAAGAAACTCTTCAATAGCGTAACTTTTTAACCTGACAAAAATCGCATCAAAATGTAAGAATAAAGCATTCCTTATTCAAAGCATTCCAAACATTTTGAAATAATTATTTATTCAGCTACAAATAAGATATAAAGAAAAAGAAAAAATTCCTCATTCAAAAAGATTAAAATTGTTTTACAAAAGAATTTCATCTCATAAAAGAAATCATAAAGCGGTAAAAGAGATTCTTCACTCAGGAAATATCAAACAACTTAATCTAGTTATTTCTATAGTTGTAAAGAAGTTAAACAGAAAAAAAATCATCCATTCAGAAAAATTTATTAAAATTAAAAAAATTAAGATAGTTTTACATTCCTTATCTGAACAATTTCACCTAAGAAGAATCATAAAAGACAAAACAAAAAGAAATTCATATGATTTCAAACTTCTAAACATGAGTATTTCTAAAATTACTGATAAACAATATACATACCATATATCTATAACAATTTTTCAACCAGGAAAAAAATTCTTTTGTAAGAAACTTCAAAGTTTTTTTCTTCTTTTAAATCATTCTTTTATTTTATACGATTCGTTTAGAATTAAAAGAATACGAAATTTCTTTCATTTACAGACTTCCAAACTTTTCAATAAAATTATTTTTATAGCTATTAATAAGCTGTAAAAGAGAAAGAAAAAAAAAGAAAATAATCGAAATATTTCACATAAATATCTTGCTTTGTAAGAAAAATCATAAAACAAATTGAAAGGAATATTTCAAATTTCTTACCTGAACCTTTTCAATAAGCATTAAAAATATTAATAAAAAGAATTTTTGCATTCAAAATTCTTGATATAAATATCTCACCTTAAAAGAATAACTAGAAATCGAAAGAAAAAATCCATAATTCAGAAAATTCCAAAGTTATTAAGATAATTATTTTTATAACCATTTAAAAAAACTTCTCCATTTGCTTGTCATTAAATATATTAATGAAAAGAATTCTTACATTCAGAAAGTTTCAAATGTCTTAGCAAAAACATTTCATTTTATAAGAATAATTTGAAATTGAAAGAAAAAAGAACTCCATCATTCAGAGAATTCCAAATTTTCTGTTGCCATTAATAAGGCGTAAAAAAGAATATAAAGAAAGAAGAAGAAAAAAGCTTCCATTCAGAAAATTTCAACAAGATCATTTCATCATATTAAAAAAATCGTTTGCTTTTATACAAATATATCTTCTTACCAATGAAAAAATTTGGCGTAACACACTCAATAATAATGCGGAACTCTACGAACGCGGCACTTTTTTCGCCAAGCACCATTCACAAGTTCTCTTCGGCCGCTTCTGGCAAAAGCGCGGTTACGAAAACGTCAAAAATGGAAGCAACGGCACCGCTCGACTGTCATTCGACGGCATTAATGACTAAACCTTCGCTGTACGCATCAATGACCCAAACACTGCTTATCAGATGATAAACCGCTGGCATAACAAATGACAGCTTTCGTTAAATTTGCTCACTCAACAGTTTAGAATGACCAACAAACGGAAAATGTGGAACAGCTGCAATCAAAGTGCAATTAGTCTAAAAAGAGAGTTGGGGAAAATTTCTTTTCAAGCTAAACCCGGAAAATATACAATGCATAATATTTGTTTAACTCCTCGGCAATTTAATTTTCTCCAACAATGATATCTCGTTTGAATGACATGTTTTGTTTGGAGTTTGTATTGCTGTTTTGACGACTTCGGGTATTTATAGATTCTTCATACTTTTATGATGTAATAACAACTATGGATAATTTAATTTGTTTTTACACTTAAAAATAAAATAATTGATTTATGCAGGGTGATGCTAAGGTAAATCAATGAAGTATTCAACATTATTTATATGGAATATATTTAATTATTTATTTATTTATTCATTTATTTATTTATCCTTCAATGTAAAGTTCAAATTATTCCCATTTCCTGTACATCCTATATGAAGTTATAAATAAAACATTCGACAATAGAAGTTGCCCTTTAAAATAATCGTTAATAAAATGGACACTCTTAAAACAGGTTTTCATTAATTTATTTAAAAAATGATAAGTAATTTTTTATAATAGAAAGAAAATTAAATTATACACTAAAGAGGAAAAAATTAAACTACGATGAATAGCATGTGAAAAAATAGGCATTAAAAATTAAATCAAATTATAAATATACTTAATATTGCATTAAAAAGGAAATTTTTAATACAGTAATAAGTATTTGAGTTTATTAGTATTTTAAATATTGTGCTCTTTTTGTTTACAGTTTGTTTTAAATTCTTTATTTTAGAATAAAGAATCTAAAACAAGATTTTCTACTAGATATTTCAACCATTATTTTATAATTAATCATTATAAATACTACGGATTTTGAACCGATATTTTTTTCTCATTTCTTGAGATTTAAAAATTTTATAATTATGTACACTTATATACTTTCGACTACAAAGTACTAATTTAGCACTTCCAAAACTTTATTTTCAATTAATCATAATTAAATTAAATTTTGATTCAATACAAATGGCGCCAAAGAGTGTTTTTAAAAAAATGTGAAAATACTGAATAAAAATTTGATTATTTCACATACTAATTTTGATAAAATTAGTCAAGTAAGTCTGAGGAATAAAATTCTTCATTCCGAGTCCAGCTTAAAACAAAATTTATTAGAAATAAAAAAAATAATCAGTATGCAGGGTGTTTTAAGCATCATGTTAGTTACGTTAGAGGGAAAAAGAACTTAACTAAAAAAGCATAAATTTCTACACATTTTATACGCGGAACTTAAACTTGTTTAATGATAGAGGGCGCTTTAAAACAATCAGTTCACCATTATCTTATGAACAATATAACAAAGTATAATATGTTATAGCGAGGGAAAGTCAAAGATTTCGACCTCGCTCTTAGGCGGATAATCCAGTTAATATTTGAGAGAAATCTAAATTTTTCTATCATCTTTCTATTAAAAGCAGAAAAGAAAATCAAAACAGATTAATTATTACCTCATCATTTCAAACATTTTTTGTACTGAAAATTTTTCGATTATTGTGATTGTTTAGAAGTTAAGAGCTGAAAAGTTATTTTCAACCCTATGATTGCTTTTTAACTTAAACTTGTGACGGCTCATTATATCTTCGTCTCAGAACCCAAATGATCGTAAAAAATTAATGGTGCAGTGAATTTTTTTCTTTCCTTGTATCTCTTAACAAAGAAAATCTCCCATCACCTTCCAGCTTTCTAAGGATATTCATTTTAAAAAAAAAAGTTTACCTTACAAATAGTAAAGCGTATCAACAGATATTTTAAGAGCATTAGTTACGATAGACAAAGATAATACAAATCAATTAAATTGTTTTTTTGTTATATTTTTATTTTTTATTAAATTATAAGGAAAAAAAGTATCAGCACTCTCCGCTAATTACACTTGCAATTTTAGCAAAAAATTTATGCAATAAATATGGAAGAAGGAAAAAGAGAATGTAATTGATGGTACCTTCCTAATGAGATGCCAAACGTTGAAAATCGGCCGATTTTTAAAAGTTGTAAAATCATATCCACTCTCTATTTTTTTAATAATTACACTAATCAAAGAATCTTTAATAGAAAAATTATAATTCAATCCTATTAATTATTTTTGTAACTTCAATAATAAAGAAGTTATGGAAATTAAATGCTTCAATGCCTTCTCACCATGTTTATCTCTTAAGATGGCGCCAATCTATAAATTTGGTCGAGATTCCAATTTAAATCGAATCAAAATTGCATTAATCATCTACTTCAAAACAAAAACAGAATAAAAGCTGAAGAGCGCCATCTAGCGTGTCACATGACGGATTCGTAGAATACATTGAACAGCAATTTATGTCTGTCTAGTTAAGTTCAGTTGCCTTCTAAAGCAAACAACCAAGAATACTGAAATACTAAACAATTTCTTAACTCTATCAAGCATGATTTTTAAAGGGTAATAAAATAAGACAATAAAAATCATTTGAATATTTCACTTAAAATGCAGTATTACAATCGCATTCTAAATAGTAAATACTAAATCTGTCTATTAGATATTCTAAATCTGTCCTATCCTAATATTTCAATTTCTAGATATAAAAAAAATTCGAAAAATTATTCAAATTTCTTGAATGAAAACGATAAAGAAACGATACGATTATAAATATTATATGCATGACAAATTTTATTTTGATGGAAGGTTACTTCGTTGCAAGATTGAATAACTCAAGTAAAATAAAGTAATAGCATATTTACCGATAAATCTAATAATATAAACAAATGTTGAAATGTATGTCCACTTTAAAATCTGCAAATCACATTAAATAATCTTCAATATTCTTCAACCAGAAACAAATAAAATGTTTGTTTATGGTTGAACGGTTTTGAAACATTAATTTATCACGGAATCTCTTTGTGTTTTATCTTCTCTTCAATTTAACTGTTCTTATTTTACATTTGAAGGTCATTGTGTAAGAAGGACGCAAAGATTGTGGAAAGATTGTTCCTAAAAGTATTTTTCATACATTCATGAAAAATATTTTACATTTTTCATGTTTCGTAATGTTTTTATACGGAAACTTATTCTTATATAGCATTTAAAAATGATGCTACAAGATTTATTTTTTTAAAAAAAGAGTTCAAGCTTGCATACTAAACGCCTGAATAAAATAATATTGGAAATGGTAATTACTTCCTAAATCTTGCAAAATATCACATAAAAATTTACCTTTCAAATGTTCTAAAAGTAATTTTTTTTAAAAAAAAAAAGTAAGATTCAAAGAAGAAAAAAGAAAGTAATAGTAATATATTACATTTATTTTGTAATTGCATTCAGCTATAAATGATTTTAATAAGAATTTAGAAAAAAAATAGTAAAACAATGTTTTAAAAATTCTAAACAGGAAAGTCAATAGTATTCATTATAATAAACTTTCGCTTGCCGAATTTCTATAAAATGATAATTTAGCACTGGCTTGAGTGCTCAATTTTCCTTACATTCAATCATTAAAATAAGCAAAGATTAATTATACATTTGATTTGATTAATCAATATAACGCATCTCATGAAAGCTCGGCATAGAAGTTGTTAAAAATGAGTTTCGCGTTTTTTAAAACAAGGATCATATTGCAGAAATATTACAAAGCTCTGTGACCACACAAGTTATGTTTAAACTAAACTAACATTTTTCCAATAAATAGCTTTTTCCAGAAGCAAAGTTTCTTAAATTACACTAGAACTCAAATGGAAGAATTCTGAAACCAGTAAAACCTTGAAAGCAAGCGTTTCTGATAATATTTTAATTTTAGCAAAAAAAAAAAAAAAAAAAAAAAAAAAAACGATTAAGAATATTACTTTAAGTTTTAAAAAATCATATATAATCAACGTAAATTATTATTTTTTTTTATCAATAACTTTAGAAAAATTGTGAAAATGCATTAGAATGAAACACAATTACGATTCAAATTTATTTTAATAATAATTTCATAAAACTACAATCAATGTTTTAATATAAGGCATCGAATACTGATTATTGTATTATTCCACAAAAATAGTTCCTGGAGGTTAGCAACAGCCAAGTTTATGGAGTTCAAAAAGATCCTTTATTGCAGTATATTTTCCCCTATTTAGTTATAAGCTAAACACACTCACACATAAAAGGGGGGGGGGAATCCAACCTTGATCTAAGGAAATTGGATTAAGACTAGTTTCTATGGCAACCGCCGAGCGCAGATGTTATCCAGGAACACTTTCTACTGATAAATAAACAATATTCGGCTGCTAGTGTAATGGACTCCTCGGCATAGTGTGATCACACAAAAAATATAAAGAATGGCAGATTTTACTTTCAAATGGGGAAAGAACAGTTTTCTTTTCCAAAATGAAAGCTTCGTAAAGGCGAATAAGGGGAAAAAATCTACAATGCATTAAATTCCAATATACTATAAAGATATAGATAATTTCCTTCTTTTCTTTAAACAAAGCCTCTAAATGTCTAGTATTGCTTAGAAAATATTTAATAGTTCGATTACAATGAATGCTTTCGTAATATTAGAATTTCAAGATGAAAAATGATAATTCACACTTTTTTAGCTATTATTTTTAAAGGAAAATTTAAAAAGAATAGCTGAATAGCTTTTTTTTGTAACAGAATTTGTAAACAGAATTCACAAAAATTCTTTTTATTTATTTGAATGTACGTATTCAAAATATATGAACAAACTTATTTATCACGAGAAACTATTTTATAAACTAAAAATTAATGATTCAAACTGAAAGATTTCATCTAGTAAATATTTTAAAACTTCTAAGAAGAATAAATTATTTAAATATAAGCTGATTTACAAAATGTTACTCTGTTCAAAGTATTTTAAATATCCATATAAAATATGTGATATTTACAATGCATGAGCCCACAGAGAAATTCTCAATTAATAATATTTATCATTCTCGGCTTTTTTAAATTACTATCTATAACAAAATGTAATGGTGGACGGCGTTATAAATATATTTTTTGGTCTGCATCATTACTCTCACTTGCAATTCTACTTCTGTACCAAACTCAGAAAGGCTTTTTTTAATGTTTAAATTTACTGTTTATCCTTGAGAGAATAACTTTATTAACATTTTTTATTCTTTATTTACATTTAAATTAGTTTACATTTTCACTAATAGAATCAGCACTACTTTTTCTAAAGAATCAGAAATTTTACTATCATGTCGGAATATGATGTTGTTTTTGGGATGAGGTTATTAGCATCAACAATATTCCGTAGGCGAAAAATTGAAATTTTATTATCTGTACGAGCATCTCAAAAATCTACTTTTATTAGCAATTAATAAGACGTAAAAAAGAATATA
>JAOUZG010018352.1:2289209-2355821 GCA_026289955.1 Argiope argentata | reverse complement strand
ATATATATATATATATATATATATATATATATATATATATATATATAGTCACTTCAGAAAAAATAGTAATAAAATACGACATTATACTATAGCATTATTCTTTTATTTCAAGCAAAATGAGCCACAGAAAATGAATAGATAGCAAATCAAATTGAATGAAGATGTGTAAAAACCTGATAAATGAGGCACTGTTAAGAAATATGAAAGACAACAATTACCTTTCACATAAATTTATGCTTTTACATTTACTTGAAACTTAATTCTGAAAACTGACATTTACTTCTGAAAACTGAAATTTATATGAAATGCATATTCATTTCTTACATGAAAAAAAAAAAAAAAAAACATTAAAGATTATTTCTTTGCTTTACTCAACTCAGAAATACTTGATACATAAAAATTGCATATGATTATAAAAATATTTGTGGATAACAATAGAAATAGCTTATTTGATTTCATTCTGTATGAACTACTTATTTTAACGTGTAAAATTTAAATGAAAAGAGTCCTTTTAAAAAATGCAGAGTTTCAGATTTTTTTTTCAATGAGACAATTACATAGAAACTAAGAAAGCAATATTCATACAGTAAACTTTATAATAAAAATTACCTAAATAAACCTTTTTAAGAAGATTTCCCAATATTTTTTTAAAAAGTTTTTGCATGTTATTAATATTTCTAATAAGAATTATTTGAGTCATAGAATGAATTTCATTTCAAAACTAAATGTTATTTTTTTTTCATTTAAGTATTAAAAGCTAAGCATTAATGGAAGCTCTGTTAATTATGAAATTTTCAGAATCAGGTGCATGTAAATAAAACAATCGAATAGACTTATATAGTTAAAGAATTGCAAATTATGAAAGTAAGATATAAAACTTTTCATCAGTTTTTACACTGAAGCAAGTAATTATTTTCCTTTTAATAATAAATTTGATAATTTAAAAAAAAAGTTTTCATGAGGGAATAAGTTTAGAAATGTCTTCATAACATTTAACAATGAACACAGAATTCATAATTGGAATGTTAAAAACAGGAGATATAAACTGACAAATAAATAAGAACTAGTTTTTCAAATTAATTATCCAGCAGTTTAGTATTACTAAATTCTAAAATCATTTAAAATTTGCATTCTTTTAAATAATCATACATTGAAAACAAATTATAATATTACAAGCATGAAATTACCAAACAATAAATTAAATAGGAATTGTATTACTTATCCTAATAACTATTATTTTTTTATTAATTATAACAGATGAAGGATTAAAATTGAGAAAATAAAGTAATCAGCATAAAACTATGCAATTTAGCATTAACAAGAAATCCAATACAAAAAAATCTAATCTAAAATAAATAATTTATAATGAAAAAAAATGAAATTGCATGATCTAAATTACACCCTTTTTGACAATTTTATATATAGGTGCATTAAAATTAAATGAGTACAAAAAAATCATGGAATAAAAACAAATTTTTGATGAAACTTATTGGATTTTTATAAAAAATAGTTTTAATCTCTTATTTAAAAATTAATGCATTTTCTCAAAATATTATGAAACATACATTTTTTTTAAAAAGGTACTAGTTAATAAAACATATGGAAGATTATTTTTTTCATAAATGTGGAATTTTTAACCAGCAAATATTATTCATTCTTTTCTCCAAAATAAGATTTTAGTTAACAATGCAATTCTTTTAAAAGAAAAGGTACTCATTTCAAATAAATGTGCAGTTATAATCTGTTTAACAATATTAATTCGGCATTTTAAAAATGATTTATTTTTAACAAATAAGTATATGATATTGCATATAATACGATGCAGTTTCCTTTCCTTTAAAATAAAGAAGGAATCAAAAATACAAAAATATATAGATATTGGTGACTAAATTCAATTCTTCTATTTTATGAACAAAAACAAATCATATGAAAAAAATTAGAAAATAATCGTTAGTTATATTTAGCAATAAACTCCTTCAATTTTGTTGAAAAATGAGAAGGATTGAAACGCATATTTAAATGTCATCACCTGTTAAGAAGTAATGCATTAAATAAGATTTTTCATATATTTAATTCCAATAAAATACGTAAGGATTATGTTGATAGTGCATTAATATATTAATGAGCTTATATAGTAACAATTTTTTTAACAAATATAGAAAAACATCGATTTTTAATATTTTTTTCCGTCACTCACCATCCCTCGCACTTTCATCCCTTCTCCGATTCTGCTCCTAACGAAATCTAAACAATGGTTACTTCACTTCGATTTATTTTAATCACAAAAGATTTAATTCAAAAACGACTAAAAGGATCAAATGTTATTTATAAAAGTAGTATTATTTTGAAATGAAATCATTATTTTCTTTAATGTATTTTTTACAGCCTAGATTAAAGGAAGAAAGTGAGATTTTAAGTACTGAAAAAAATAATATTCACCGTCTATTCAGCAATGAATATTCAGCTTTGGAATAAAAAAAATATCCTAATATTTAAATGCTAAGTTATACCTCTATTACTAGAGCGTATTATATTTAATTGCATTTTATTTGATTCTTTTTAATCCCTTGTTGCCATTTCTAATTAAATTATCATTTCCGCTTACCATCAATTTCCCACTTCCTGAGTTCCTTAACATTGAGACAAAACTCTAAGCTGAGGGTAAATATTTTGTGATGTGATATTGAATTTAATCAGTTACTTTAACAATCTGTGTTTAAATTTATTATAAATTTTTGTCTGTTTTATTTTAAAGATGCTTGCTACGCAATTTATATTCCGTAAAAGCACTAAATGTATGCCAGAGGCATTAAATATTTGTCGCTTATCACACAAACTCAGTCGGCACTTACCTATTTCAAATGTGTTCAAACAACCGGCAAAACCCATAGTTTACCGAAGTATTCGTCAAGCCAGTACCAATTCTGGTGTAAAGAAAACTCTTCCTCTTATAATTGGAATCTCAACTGTTGGAGGAGCTATTGTTGCTTACAATGTACTTCGGAAAAGGGAATCGTCTGCCCCAGAAGCGAATGAAGATGAATTTGAAGATAAGCCATTCGTGCAAGAGCATTTGCAAGAAGACTTAGCATTACTTGAAGAATTTGGTCCCATTCCGTACTTACTGATTGGCGCTGGAAGTGCATCTTATGCAGCTTACAGAGCTATACGTACCAAAGACCCTACAGCTAAAGTGTTGATGATCGGTGATGAAGCATTTCTTCCTTATATGAGACCACCCTTATCAAAAGAAATGTGGTTTGCTAAGGATCCCAATGTTGCTGAAACATTAAGTTTTACACAGTGGGATGGAAAATCTCGCAGCATATTCTACGAACATCCTAGCTTTTATTTTTCAATGAAAGAACTGTTAGACAACAAAAATGGGGGCATATCTGTCATTAGAGGAAAAAAAGTAGTAAAAATAGATCCAACTGCTCAGGTAGTTTATTTGGACAAAGGAGAAAAAATTTCTTATAAGAAATGTTTAGTTGCAACTGGTGCAAAACCAAAAAATTTACCAGTGTTTGAAAATGCTGATAATTCAGTTAAAAAGCATGTGACCCTTTTCAGAACTGTTCGTGATTTCCAGAAACTTGAGAAAATTGTTAAAAAGAGTGATTCTGTTGTCATTGTTGGTGGAGGGTTTCTTGGAAGTGAATTAGCCTGTGGTATAGCTTACAAACGAGGACCTTCTGGATTGAAAATTACTCAGCTTTTTCCAGAGACTGGGAACTTGGGCAAGGTTCTTCCTGAATACTTAAGCATCTGGATTTCCAAGAAAATGGAAAAGGAAGGGGTGAAAATCATTCCTGAAGTTGATGTGAAAGCAGTTTCAATGGAAGGGAAACAAGTGGAATTATTACTAAGTAATGACCAGACTGTAAATGCTGATCACATCATTGTAGCTGTAGGAGCTGATCCAAACACTGAATTTGCTAAAGCATCAGGTCTTGAAGTTGATCCAGTGCTGGGTGGATTTGTAGTTAATACTGAAATGGAAGCACGGAAGAATTTATGGATTGCTGGTGATGTTTCATGCTTTTATGATGTTAATTTGGGAAGACGCAGGATTGAACATCATGATCATGCTGTTGTAAGTGGACGTCTTGCTGGAGAAAACATGGCAGGAGAGTCTAAAGCTTATTGGCACCAATCTATGTTTTGGTCAGATCTAGGCCCAGAAATTAGTTTCGAAGCTATTGGTGTAGTGGATTCTTCTCTTCCAACTGTTGGTGTATTTACCAAACCAGATGAAAAAGAGGAATCTAAACTATTTGCAGATGGTTTAGAAAAGAAAGACGATTCAAAAACTGAAGAGAAATCTGAGACTAAAGCAGATACTGCTCCTAGAGCTCCAAATATATCCGATAATTATGGAAGAGGAATAATTTTCTATTTAAGAGATGATGCAATTGTAGGTATAGCTTTATGGAATGTGTTAGGTAAAATGCAAATTGCTCGTCAAGTCATTAATGAATCCAAATCACAAGATGATATTTCTGAAATAGCAAAATTGTTTGACTTATATACTACAGAAGAAAGCAATGCTTGAAAAATAGATTTAACAATAGAAAATTATGTAGTAATTGTTAATATATAACACACAAAATAATTCTTTTCTGTTGTTAATAATGCATTAAATTCTGCATCTGATTAAAATGATGAAGTGTGATGAAAAAATCTTTTATAAGTTAATTGATAAAAATCTAATGATTAGTAATTTAAGGGTTTTAGTTTTTGAAAACATTTCCTCATAGCTAGACTTTTACAACAAATTTTAATGATTTCATCAAAACTACTAATAAATTTTATAAGGCTATCATACCATGGCATCACAGAAAAAATTTAAAATCACAAAGCATTATCTTTAATACAATGCATCATTTCTGGTGCATTATTTTTATGACAGTATACTATATTTTGACTGAGACCTATTTAAGAAAATATTGTTTGTACTTATAATTGTTGATCTTATGTCAGTTATTTATATAATTTACCCCTATTCATAGCCATAATATGAGATAATTTTCAACAATATATATATATAGCATGGAAAACTTAAATTTATCTCATATGGTTAAAAAAAGTAGAGGAGCAAAAATCAAACATAAAGAACTTTTTGACAATTATTATTTTAGAACTCTTATTTTTTAGTAATTTTACATAAATTTTTAGAATTGGAAATTAGAAATTCTGAAACTTAAATTAATCAGTGTAATGTAAACAAATTATTTGAAAAATAATATTTCTTCTGTATAATAAAAAACAATTGAATTTGATAAACATGCATCTAATTTAAATAGAATGAAAATTATTGGAAATCAATGAAAAAATCAATTATTTGTATTTTGATTATAAAGCCTGTAGCATTTCAAAATACTTATTATTGATCAATATAATTATAAATATATGTATGGAACTAGGTGTTAATATTAATCAATTGCATACTAACTTGAGTAATATTAAAAAGTTTCAAAAAGGGAATAATTGTAGTTGAAATAAAATAAACTATTGCCATACATCATTTAAAAACAACCAGACAAATATTTCACTTTCCTCTTCCATTGCTGTTTCAAACTTTTTTATTCATTCTTATATATAATACATGAACCTTGGAAAGACTTTCAGATAAAAAACTAAGAATAATATTTAAATTTTTTCTTAATATATTTGGCTTAAAAAAATAGTTTTTTTGTGTGTTAATTATTTTGATTTTATAAGTTCCAGGTTTAAAAAGGTAGCTTTATAAATAAATGAGCTTTTATATATGTATATAATTGGATTGGATTAGAAAATTTAACAATTTCTTATCAAGAAGAAATTTGATTTTGTGTCATAATGTGGGCACAATCATTTTCTCCCTCTTCCGTTCTTCTTTCTCATACATTGCTCTAGTGAAATATTTATGTATTTTTTCTTTATAAGGCTCATCAAACTAGTGTTTTAAAATATTTACAATCCCTTAATACTTTATCATTGAAGGAATTATTTTAATTTTACTACTATTATTTAATTTATGACAAAATTATTGAAATTAATTTACTGAAAGTAGAGGCAAACATAAGAAATGTTATGTATTAAAAAAGCAAGCATACATTTTCATTGACACACCTAGAGTGTACTTTTTACTGTGAACATACTCGATCATTTAAAAGTATTAAGATTTTGATTGTTAATATATCAAAATTTGATTCTTTATATATATATATATATATATATAAATATATATATATATATATAATTTCTTTTTGCTATTCTTATACTTGTGAAATTATAATTTTATCATCATTATATTTAATTTTACGTGAATATACATATCTGAAATGAATCCTACTTTTTTTATATTAACTCAGTTTTTTATTATTATTCTTGTACTTTATGCTCATTTTACAATCTTATTTTGTATTCATGAATTGGTCTTTTTAGAAATAATGTTCTGACTTAAATAACATTTGATTATTAAATTCGTGGAAGGTTTATTAATGGATTAAATATTGTTGTTATTATTCCACTAAAAATTATATGTTTGTGTATAATTGGTAGCATTCTGCAATTTGATAAAACTTATTAGTTATGCTGTAAGTGCATAACAATGATTAAATTTGTACATTATACTTTTCATGCTACAAATTATAATTAATTTTTTTAATGTTGACTGACTTTAAATTGTTTTTCTAGTAATAAGAAAAAATATTAATTAAAACTGAATTTAATTAAATTATCCTTATGATACTTTTTTTTTATATTTGATTCAGCTTTTTCTTTTCTGGTAGATAATATAATGCTTACTTTTCCTTATGGTTTGTTATAGTTATTTTTCAACTGAATGATTAAGAGCCCCTTCCTCGATTGAACTAATCTGTCCTTCAGTAATCACTTTAGAAGAGCATTACATTCCTTGAACTCCTTTACTTAGATAGCTCAAATATTAATATGTGAAAACAAGTCCACAGAAATGAAAGAGGACTTGTGTTATATATTTAAATGATTTTAAAGAAAAATTACTTTTTATCATTTTTGGTTCAAATTCCATCTTTAACCCCTTTATTGGCATTAAGAAAATAAGCTCCTCTGTAATTTTTGCTAGTAATATAACTATATTCATGAAACTTTGTATGCAATGATTTAATTTTGAATTGTGGTTGATTTGAGACTTGTCCATATTAATATAAGAGGGAGAGCGGTAAATCATTTGGTATTGGGAAGGAAATTATGCAAGATTTTCCTTATTGTTTAAATGAGTATAAATTTTTCTCTTATTTATAAACTAAAAAATTGATAAATTACATGTAATTACAAGAAGTATCAATCATTTCTTCAATAGCTGTAATAATTACAATTTTAATTAGAAAAATAATTTGTTTATTTAGTTCCAAGTATCATTGATTATTGAGAAATGGCAGCTTTTATGTTTTTTACTTAAAAATACCTAGAAATTAATTATTGACAAATCATGCCATTACATATAGAAAGTATATTAGTAAAAAAATTTATTACTTCTGCATCTCTACTGCAAAATGATAATTTTTTAAATGATAAATATCCTGGTTGTTGGAATCTCAATTGAATAAGGAGCTATAGTAAATACATTGCACAGAAATATTCAGATGTCCCTTAAGATATTTAAATTAAAAGTAATATTTTTTTTAATTGAAACTTTTTTTCTCCCTTATATTTTTATTCCCCTTACATAATAAATTAAGTTTAAAACTTATGATTCATTAAAAAAAAACAGTTTATAGTACAATTTGTTGATATTTATTTCTATGTAAAGGTCAAAGGTGTAGTGATTTATATCTTATACATGAAAGCTTATCAAATGTTAAAATTTGTGATATAACAAAAGATACTTAACTCATTCACAAATATGAATGCTATATCAATCATTTCCATTATGATGCAAAGTATCATGAATGTTATAGCATTCACATTTATAAGCCGCATTGTTATACATTCAGTTTCATAAACTCTTAATTTATTGAAATTATACATTTTAAAGTATTGATTAAATGTTTTGTTGAGTATTTTAATTTTGTTTTGACTTTTCATTCTACTTCCATCAAAATTATTATATTGTTATAAATATTCTAATCTTTGATGAAGGTCATTGGTATTTCTAAACTGTTAAAACCATATAAACTTTCAGAAAAATATATTAAATTACTATAAAATTGTTGCAATGTATTATTTTTTGCATGTTATCAGCAATGCATTGTTATCCTTTTAGTTAAGAAATACATTTTGTCAATAAGTTATTAATAATTTATCTTAGCTTTAAGATATTATTTGTGATATATATTGTGTGTTTTGTTTAGGGAATATAGGTTCAAAATACTTCTTATATGTATTAGAATCATACTGCTGTTAATTTATTTTTGTATGGTGTTTGTTTCATATGCTGTAAATATTTCTTAAGGATAATTAGCATTCAAGTAAAATAACACAAGCACAAGTCAGCACAGTTTTGATTTATTTCAGTATTTGAATTAAATATTAGTTTTATATATAATTCTGAAAATACAATAAATTAATTTTTTTGGTGAAACTTGTTATGTTATTTTTGTTTTCAGGAATTATTTAATCTGATGTAATTTTGGCATCTTATTAATGAATGCATTTGAAATCAAATACATGGAATGGAAAATGTGATGCAATTTAACTCAGTTCATTTGCAGCTGTGCATCAATTCACAGTTTATTCAAGGTTTTAAAATTCTTCAAAGTGTTTACACAAGAAGGTAGTGATGTATTTTTTAAAGTGAAAAATAGTATAAAAAATTATCTACTTAAAATATTTAACAGATTTATTAAATAATATATAATAATTAAATATAAAGGATTTTAATAAATTAAGTCAATGTAATGAATGAACAGCATTTTGCAATGACAAATTTCAAAATCAACACACTTTACAATGCAAAGCACTCGAGCCTATTTTTAATAAGTAAAAAAATATTTTATTGCTCTTTTTAATTGGTTTATGCTAATACAGTATTTAACTGTCCATCATCTCAATTTTATTTTATTTAGAGATTATGCCCACAATAAATAAATTTAATTTATAAAAATTACATTTATTGCTAAGACTTATAATCTTAGATATCCTAAATAAATTCGAATTTTATGTTTTATTTTGTGTATGAAAAATTTAATAGACTGATGCTCTTGTGTTTTAAATTTGTATTAAAAAACCTTCAAACTAGTCAATTTATGTTTTAATTATTTATTAAAATTTAAATAGGATTCTTTTTTTATTTTTAAATTCTTGAATGGCTTAATTTTTAAAGGAAGGGTAAAAAAATAAAAAAGGATACTACAAATAAATTTTTATAAAACTATATATTATTTGAATATTCTGATTTGAAGATCATAAAAATGGTATGAAATGCAGCTACTTTAGTAATTCTAATAAGAAAATGGTATTTAAGATTGTAAATGCATTTTATTCATTATTTTTTAAAACATATTAATATTATTTGTAGATCTATAGTTCAAATCAATTTGATGGTAAAACAGCATACATGATGTCTTTAGGGGATTGATTATTTGGTTGAAAGCTCTACTGGTAATAATCTATTAAAAAGTTTTAATACCAGTGGAAGAAGTCTCCCCAAAACGTTCTCGCATACTCTCTGATGAAGGTGTTACCCTAGAGAACGCCTGGCATGGCATTATCATACAATAATAATGAAATACTAACTATTGGCATGAATTCAGCATTTTTATTTAACTTATAATTTAACCTTTGCTTTTTTTTGTGATTACTTTTAAGTTTATGATTAATTGTATTTGAAAATCGATTTTGTGTTTTAGACCGATTTTTCTCTCCCGAAACAAAACAAAACAAAAACTTTACATCAAGCTGTTTTTGTAGACACAAAATCGCATACAAAATTTCCTATATTGAGTCACGAGTTCATTGTACGCGATTGCATGTTTCTGAAAGTATAGACCGACATGTGATCAACCCGTTGTTCGAGTTGACTGAAAATTTAATAGATATCGACGCTATAGATGTTAAATATATTGTTACGCTTTTAGCGTGGCGGGTTCGGATTGAATGGGCTTTACTTGAGGACAACACAAACAAATTTATTTACAGAATGACTCGATAAAGTAAAACTTCAGATAAAAACAATGCAGCAGTCAACAATCACTTACAGCTTAAATGCAAGCCTTACGAACAATAAAAACAGACTGCAAAACAGCTATCGTATAGCACAGCAAACAGTAAATCACAGCGGGCTCAATAATGCAACGTTAACAGCTCACTAATAACAAGCGAGAAAAGTAATCAGCTTGCTAATCATCCGAGAGGAAAAATTTTGCCAAAACTACGGCAACCCGTCTCTTATATAGCCGAGTGGGCGAACGCCCAAAAGCACGCGGGGTTTCTTGAACACTGGACTTTCAAGAAGACTATCCTTTCTACCAGACTATTCCTTTCGCCAAACCAACCCAGCTGGCGCGAAGCTTCTTGCCAACTTCGGCGCGCTTTCTCGCTCGTAACAATATATACTACATCTCTCTAATTATCTCTGTTTTATAGTTATGTTAGCTTTTATTCAGAGATCCGGACAAACTGATTTCCTTTGAATGGATTTTGTTCAAAATTTGATAGAAATTTACAAATTTGATCTGAAAACTTTATACCAAATTCCATCCGTCCAGCTCAAAGCATTTTGAGCCAAAAGGATGAAATTTTACCGTCATTTTCCAAAAATGTGTTTTTTTTTAACTCAATGAGGTTTGAAATATGGAGATTCCTAAAATTCCCGAGTTCGAATTTTTTGACGATTACTATACTTTCTCTATATTTTGACAAAGTAAAAAGTGTTGGGGCCTTACAGGATCGTTTAATTTTGCATAAATTTCCAAAGGACATTATTTTGTTTTTGAAATTTTAACTAATAACTAAACCGAGCCTGTATAAAAGCAAATATTAAAACCATAAAAAGTATATTAAAAAAATATTTAATATACTTTTTATGGTTTTAATATTTTGAAGTGATCTCATCAAAACTTTCTCGTTTATTCCCTCATAAAGATATCTATCTCATTGCATCCAATTAAAAATAGGATCTTCGGGTAAGGCCAAGAATGCCTGAGATGATATGGTTAGCAATGATTAAGAAATATTAATCTTTGGTATAAAATTCGCAATTTTATTGAATCGATCGTTTGATCCTTGTGATTATTTTAGTCGTATATCCTTAAGTTTACAATAAATAATCAAAAGTCAACTTTTTGTTATACACGTTGCACCCAGTGACCTAAAAATTAAATCTGCCCCAGAACTACAATTGCAATCAATACTAAATTTCATATATAATGTTAGGAAGATCTTATTGTCTTCAAAACGTGTAATAATACATACAACATAAACTACAAATATACAGCGAATCAACACCATTTAATCCGCTATTTTCAGGGAAACTTAAGAACGCACGCTAAAAAAGAAAGGGCGTTTTCTCGCGCTAAGCCAACTATCACAGTTCAGTCTCCGAATCGTCTCTCTTGCTGCACCTTATATAGCGTCCCTTTAAAATGGGCGGGGCAAACGCAGAAACAGAGCAGACGCTCTAGGTGTGGGTGGAAATTTCTCCAACGATCCCTAGGAACTAATCTTTATTTCTTAGCTTCCACTGCATATTTTAGAGTGTAGTAAAAACCGTTAGCGACTTCATTCTTTCACCAACACACCTACATTAAGCTCTATGTTACTATCAAATAAGGCGATCTCCAGTTGAAAATCCCCTTAGAACGGCCTTATCTCGCTGACGCGAGAATCCATGACAAATAATTTTATACAATCAAAGTATTTATAAACATTTACATATAATTTATACAAAATTTGCAACAATATTCAAATTGCAGTGCTTCCGCTCTTACCTGCCTGAAAATACAGACTGATAGACGGCCAACCCACTAATTGATTCCAAATCAAACAGTTATCAAAACTTTAGATGTTAAATTTATACTTCAACTTTTATTCATCTAGCTCTCTCTCCTCTTTCTAGTTATCATGTTGACTTACATTTGAATAGCTTTTCAGACGAACTTCCCATGAATGGATTTTTCTTAAAATTTGATAGAAGTCTAGAAATTTGGAGTAAAGATCACATACATCACATACCAAATTTCATCAATTTAGCTCAAAGCATTTCTGAATTATATTTCCGCAGATAGACATAATGTCAAAAATGTGTTTTTCGAATTCAGAGAGGCAGGGTCCGACTTAGCCAAGTTGAGGCCCGGGGCAAAAACTTCTTTGGGGCCCCCTTGTTTTACTTCTTAGTTAATGAAGAACATTCATTATAAAAAGAAACGTAAAATAAAATTTATATTCGATTTGAGGGCCCCAACTTATGTGGGGTCAGGGGCAGCTGCCCCGTATGCTCTCTTTTAGTCAGGCCCTGCAGAGAGGTTTAAAACGTGGAGATGCATCAACATCTTATGTTCGAATTGCTCGAAGATTACTATACTTTTACTCAGCTTCATATACGAGAAAGTAAAAATACATTTTTCTGACACGTAAAGAAATATTGAACTTGATTTTTTTTAATAATTACAATACTGTTATGTATTTACTACTTCCGTTTGGGGTTCTTTAAAGATATGATGGTCGATTCAGAAATTAACAGAGTTTTAGTAAAGAACAATGACAACGTTTATTTACACGAAGGACACAAACCAAATAAGTAAAATGACGGCAACTACATACAAAAAGACAAACACACAGCAATACACTGCTAAGGCAGTAGTCCAAAAGTAGATAGCACAAATAAGCCAGACAGGATTTAACAGGAGAGGGGATCCGCGAAGGTTCGCACTACTGTCTCTCCAAATGGCTGAAATTCTCCACTGTCTCCTCACTACAGCTGAATATAACTGCTGATTCACTACTATACGATTGGCTACTCCATATACAACTTGGTGCTGCTTCCACAATAGACAATAGAACTCGGCACACAGCTCAG
Source organism: Argiope argentata (assembly GCA_026289955.1). Taxonomy (NCBI): domain Eukaryota; kingdom Metazoa; phylum Arthropoda; class Arachnida; order Araneae; family Araneidae; genus Argiope; species Argiope argentata. Next base: position 2,342,839 of record JAOUZG010018352.1, on the reverse strand, counting down.
TTCAGAAACCGCTTGAGATCCACATGACGCTGGACTAATCCACCGTTGCTTCGTTATCCTCTACGACTCGCTACTAGTCTAAGATTCCAATTTCGCTTCTGGTTCATTCATTGATGCTTGAGATACACGGTCTTTTATAGTTCCGGGGAAGCGGATCGAGAAGGTTCTGAGAGTATCTCAGTTCCTATTGGATGGATCGATAAAATTCTCGAAGATTCCAGCTATATCAATTTCGTCACTAAATTCGTCACAAAATGGTCGCCAAGCTCTGAGATCACTGACGTGGCACCCGATCAGCACCCACAGGGTTGATTGAAAAATGATCTGTTTTACGATGAAACTATTCGTGCTGGGAAGCAAAATTACGGGTTTGTAGCAATAATTTTTCTTAACTACGTATGCGTGAAAATAAAAGGGCTTCAATATGCTGCTAGTCATAAAGGAATACAGCTTATAATATTGATGAATATTTAATTGAAATTCTAATTAATTTTTTATAAACAGTTTGAAAGTGAGAACTAACTTACTGCCCAAGAAGTAATAATGCATTTAATTTGAGGATTCTGGATCGGTAATAGGCCCTTTTCATCAAGACATTTTCATGATTAATGTCATAATTTACATAACAGCATCCAGCCTATAAAAATTGGCATGTCAAAATGTAATAAATTTAATTTTTAACATTAAAATGTTCACAAAAATGGCATTATATTTAACTTTTACTTTATATTCCAATCTGAAAATAATGGATTAAATTCACTGGTAAAAGCACGCTATCTTATTTGAATATTCAAGATTGCAGCAGAAGCGCCTGGTCTTGTTGGTTGGTTCAGTTCTTTTGGCCAAAATTTCGTAAGTTTACACCAGCTGCGGTTTTCTTTGTCTTTAAATAAGGTCTCAAGATGGCGAAGAAAAAGGGCAAGAAAGGTAAAAAGAAAGGAAAGAAGGGGAAATCGAAGATGTCGGCCGTTGAGAAGGAAACATTCAAACTTTTGATCGAAACCCTTGAAAACAAAATCGTTTGGAGGAAGGAGATGTGCGAAATTATAAAAGACGACGTTGACCTCTACCAGAAAGCTTACGAAGTAGAAAGGAAAGACAAAATCGATGTCGTAAACTTACTTGAAAAAGCGATTCAAGAGCAAAGCCTTATGCATCAGAAAATCGAATCTGTCATCCCAGAAGCCGAGAAACGCAGGCTTGGCATTGAGAAAGTACAGTCGAAAGAGATGGCCCTGACTCTGAAAAAAGTAAACCAGGACATAACGGCTGATATGCAGCAGCTTCAAAGCCTGCAGGCGAAGCTCAAAATCTTAGAGATGTATGACGAAGATAGAATTATGAAGAAGATAAATGAAATCGAATCCAAGCTCAATGCCGGCAACGAAGAAGAGTTGAGCAAAGCGGCTATAGTGAAAAAGCGGCAAGAAAAGTCACTCCAAGAAGAGATGGCGCATATGTTCGAAAAGAAATCGCTTGATTACCAAGTAGGCTGATCTCAAAAATATTTCATCATAAGGTTGATAAGGTTTAAGTTCAATGCGCGGTATCTCACCAAGTAAAGATAAAATCTGTCCATCGTCGAAAAATGCGCCAAAATTCCGTCTTCTAGAACGGCTACAAGAAATGGTGAAAAATATCTTTTAGGACAACAACAAAAACTCTCACTTCATCTTGTGAAAAATCACCAAAAAAAAATTCATCTTTGGCGACAGGACATTAATCTTTGATCGAGCTCAAAAAATTATTATCGATTGCAGCCCACACTTACTTGCACAGAAATTTAGTAATAGCTATCATTGGTGATTAAAGTGTTCCGCAATTCCACCAATCTCTATTTCACAGAAATAATTCATGACTTTAACTTTTTATTGAAGCCCATTTTAATTTTACAAATTACTAATTTTTAGTATCTCAAATTAACGTTGATGAAGTTAAAAACGATACAGATTTTTTTGCAACCATCAATCAAAAATTAGAAAATTCCCCGTATATCAATTAAAAATTACAATTAGTAATCGTATTTTGCAATTGAAATCAATAAAAATTGCAATAGGACGTTATACTGTATCCTTTAGACAGATATTAATTTCTATTAAAATGCAGAAATTGCCGGGCACAACCGAAAAATTGACAAACATTGAAGAATTCCGCCAAATTTCTAACAGCGATTTTAAAGTCAAAAATCGCCAAATAATATAGTTTTCCGACAAATTTCTTTGGTGATTTTTCGCTTGCATCCGGCTAATGGAAAAGTACCATTAATTCCAAATGGATAAAAATTGAATTGCTATTAATTGAATTCAATTAATGATTAGTTGAATGAAAAAATAATATCAGAGACTAATTTTTCGTCGATATCTTGCCAAATTTGATAACCTAATTTTTTTCAACCTAAAAGTCATCCATTACCATTCCTCCATAGTACTCAAACCGGTAGACTTTTGGCAAATCTTCGGACATTTGGCATAATTTTAGCATGCTCAGCCGAAAACTGGGCACTGATTTTAAAACTTCCTTTAAAAAAAGTAGCGTTCTTAATTTTAAAAAATAAGGATTTTTCTGAAAAGTAATGTCTGACTGATAAAGAATTCTTTTTCGGAGATAACTCCTTATATGTAATAATTTTGCAGCAAAAAGCATTTACCATTTCATACTGTATTCAAGATAACACTTATAGGAATAATACTTTTGAAAAGTTGGCACGATTTTATAGTCCTTGGCGAAAAATCAGGTACCGTTCATATCTTTTTAATTTGAAATTAGATGTAAGGCAATACAGAAGAATTATTCAATAATTTTTAAGGAGATCAAGTATACAATACTGGCATTTTTCTGTTAGTCAGGCGTAAGCGAAAAATCATCAAATAATGTAGAATTATATTGACTGTTTTGTCTTTTGCTTCGCTTGGCGACTCGACTCTCGTTTGATTCACAATCGACGACATTTGCACCCGGCTAACGGAAAAGTACCACAATACCAAGCTATAGTAACTTATGAATTTGCCATAAGCGTTGCAAATACAACTAAATCTCGATACGCTACAAGATTTTAGCACGGTAAGGGAGCTCAAGCAAGGGTACAGTAGGGGCGCATTAAGGCCCCCCAAAGAATACTGATAAAATAAATAAAAATACTGCAATTATAAGAGTTTTTTTTACATAAATTTCACTCATTTAAGCATATGTCAGCAACTAGGACGAAAAATAAATATCATGCTATGGGCAGCTTTTATTCTTGCTACAGAAAGTCACTGTGACAAAGAAACAATATGCTATAGCACATCCTGCATTTCTAATTAACTTTCTTGTATAAGAAGTATAGAAAAAGCATTTGCAATCGTCAAACAAACAAGCAAAAAATCGAGCTCGAGAGCTACGTTTTAGACCTCCCTGAGTTCGAAAAACGCAATTTTAGAAAATGTCTCTCTGTCTATCTGACAAAAATAACTAAAAAAAACCCGCTTTGAACAAGATGGATTAATTTTGTATATGGTCTTTGTACCAAATTTGTAGATTTATATCAAATTTTAGAATTTATCGATTCAAGGAAAGTCTATCTGTTCAGCCTTTCGCCTTTAAATTAACATGAAAACTATAAAACGAAGAAAATTGGCTAGATAAAATTCACTACTCAATACTCACACCTATCATATCTTGACACATATCTAAGAAGTGGTTTAACGGCAATCAGTTTGCATTTTCCGAAGCAATCAAGAGCAATAATATCACACATACGCAATGACTAAAATATATGCGATTGCAACTGTAATTTTTTGTGAAATATTGGTTCAATCTGCAGGGAAAACTCCATCCAATATAGAAATTCGAATCTCGGACGCTATTAATCCCTTGCCAAGAATTATTCGCAAAAAAGAAAGGAAAAAAAAACTTGTTTGAGATGATACAATATATTGAGTAAATTCACGCCAAAGATTAAATTCCGTAGTTAGTAAACGTCGATTCCATGCACTGCGTTCTGAGAGATAATATCTTCCTTAGAGAATATGTGGGAAAGTTTTTGGGTGACAACTCGGGCTGTTTCCACAGGTGAAACTACAGTTCAAGTGGATTTTCAGTGTGCATTGTGATCACTGTACATAAATGGTATCTACGGACCTTTTGATACCCTCAAGTAACAATATACATTTCGTACATTCAATATACATCATATGCTGAGAACTTTTAGCATCAATTGTTTTCTGGGCAGTTGTTATTAAAGCCGCATGATGTTATAAATTATAGTATATTCTTGAAGAGCGTGCTAACAGAATTGCTTTTTTGCAAATATTCTTCAAAACCGGGTGTCTTATTATTATTTGCATGTTCACTGCCAGACTGATTTCCATGCAATCTTTCATTCCTTATTCGATATTTTCGATATTGTTCGATATTTTGAATGCCTCCCAGCATCATGAAAAATCGCATCAATGTTGGAGAAACTTTTGTGCTAATAGAGCTGTGATTACGATTTCATGTCACAGTATAAAAATGATAAAATAGGTAAGGTGTTGATATATAATACATATATCCACTTTCGAAGGAGATAAAACGAAATTAATTATTTTCATTTTAAATATGCTTTCATCTTACAAAATATCGATAACACATATTTAAAGTTAAATTTTTCTTAAATATATGAACTACTTTTAATTTTCTTTTAAGTTCCGCCAATACAAAAACTATTGATGTATGTTTTGTTCTAGGAAAGTTTGAAGGGAAGGTTAGGTAAAAATTTCGAAAGAATTGTAGAGGAAACGAGATGGTTTAAAGACTCGGGAGGCATTCTGAAAACTATGACAGAACGTTTGGAAGACACCAATGCATCGAATGCAACTGCTTTGACAAAGGACAAGAAGAATTTGAGAAAATTAAAGCACGATGTGTTGAAAACTTCCGTAAAACTTCAAGAACAGAAAAAGAAGATATCCGCTCTCCGATTACACAACATGGAATTACAGCAAGAAAAAGAAGAACAAGACTACTTGGAGAAAGAATATAAGCGGCTAAATGATCTAAAAGAAAACACAAAACGTCGTTTGGTGGAATTGAAGCAGGAGTTCAAGAGTTCCCTTAAACTTTTGCAGAAGAATGAAAGTCAAATAAAGGAATTGGAAGATGAAATTGCTTCAGCAGATGATTTTGGCGACTACTTGACTGTAGTTTTAGATTCAGCGAAAAATATAATAGCTGAGGATGTCAAGCATTCAATAATCAGAACTTATGATGGTCCTCCAGAAAGAAAGAATGTTTTAATCGAACTTGATTCTCTTTTTAATGAAGCAACTAAATGCATTTATGAGGAAACCACACAAGACCACTCATCAACTCATGCATGAAATACTCTTCATAAATCAATAAAGAGACAAATGATATTCAAAAATTATAATCTTTACTTATAATAAAGCTCAATGTGTGTGTGTCTGTTGGCGATGTACAGGCCAGACCGTTCGACCTACAGCTACCAAATTTGGTATATGTATACCTTGGGTGTCGGGAATGTGTACCTCGGAGCCCTTTTTTTAAATTTTTAATTAAAATTTTAATTAATTAAAAATTAAGCCAAATTTTGAAGTTTTTTCGCTATAACTTCCGAAAATATTACAGCACAAAATTGATTTTTGCATCAAGTTAAAGCTCAAAAAATTAGCTTTTCAATGATACTAATGTTTTGACCTATAAAATAAAACTCTATTTTTCATAAATTTTTAAACTTTTAATTTAATCGGGTTTTTTTTTCAACAATTTATTTCGCATAAAATAAAAATAAAATTTTATCTTCTCGAGGATCTCAAAAAAATCAGCTTTTAATTAAATGTTGCCATCACATTTTTAGAAGTTCTGATTTTTAAAAAAAGTTAATTACTACCAAAAATAAAACAGAAAAATATAATTTTCATCACGTGATTATATGAAATGAAATAAATAGGAAATGTGATATTTTTTAAACAGTTAAAGCAAGAGAAAAATTGTCTTGATCGTTTGCAATATCAAAATTATTAATTCAATTAAAGAATTAAAGTAAATAAAAATACAAAATAAAAATATATTACAAACGTGCGACAGTTAAAACTGAAAAAGAATTTTTAGAAAAGCACCAAACGATAATTTTCTGAGAGCGAGATTAATTATTTAAAAGCAAGAAATCTTAAATGAACTTCGGGATGATGTCATTTCAAAGAAACGACTAACAAAAGGCAATTGATAATCAGTAGTAGTAAAATATTTTTGCATTCTTTTTTTTTTAATTTTTAAAAACAATAAGACATGTTTTGAATTGTTACTTTTACTTAACTTTAGAATATATATTGTACAAATCAAAGAATTCGCCTTCGTGATTGTAATTTATCTCCGCATTTTAAGAATCATGCGAAATAAAAACGCATCTGCTTTCAACGAAGCAGCCATTAAAGCAGTAATATTAAAGCTATACTGATAAAAGTAAGTCAGCTATTTGAAAACGCATCTTCTTTCAAACAAGAATACGTAATAATTAACAATGAAAAATTTGTAAAAGCAGATAAAAATATTTTTCACCCTCATATTTTGGAGACATCAAAATTTTATAACCAAAACAATATCATGTTCTCAAATGAGAAAAAAAATCAACTATCATTCAAAATTAAACATATAAAAATGTCATTTTAGGCACGTGTCTGCTTAAAATGAAACAAATATGAAACATGATATTTTTGAAAAATAAATGCATGGAAACTTTTTCTGTGATATTTTACTATACATATGTTACTAATCCAATTAAACAGTTTTGTTTAAGGAAAATATGGCTTAACATCTACAAGGCATCTTCTGTAATAGGAGCCCAACAACTAATGTCTTAATTTTTTGGGGAGAGACGTAAATCTCTTAAGAAATGATCTAAGTGAAATATATAATTGATTGAGGGAAAAATGCTGATGAATTAAATTTTTACATACATCATCTACTCTGTGAATCATATTTAACAAAATATTCTTGAGACAATAAGTCCTTAAAATAAAAAAAGTAGTACTCCAATCTACTAAATCAATCATCAAAGCTGATCGATCTATGAAATTTTCATATAACTATTCGATAAAAACTGGTTATTTTTGATCACTTTATCAAGATATCAAAAACAATCAAGGTTACTCTAGAATAATCGGTCTAGATTATGAAAATGATGATTGTTCTAAACTTGCAATATTCAGAACTGAATAAATCAACCAGACTTGATCACAGAAGAAAGAAATGTTTATTTATTTATTTAGCAGTTGAAATATTAAGAAAATTTACAGAGAATGAATCTATAAGAGCAAAGGAATTTAAGCCATAATTTTTTGATATTTATTTACAAACCTTTAAAAAATGTTATTATTAAGCACATTTATATATATCTAAAAATAAAACTAAAAACTAATGTTTCATTTAACCTGTGAAGTTTTTGCTGCATAATTCCTTGAGGTCTTATAAATTATAAAAAAATTATAATGTTTCAATTTATGTATTGAAGATAAAACTTCAATGTCGGACTACTCTGCTTTCAGTTCTTAGTTTTATTTAAAGGCGTGTTCAGATTGAGTAAAGAGGTCTTTAAATTAAGTGCACTTCCATCATTTCCACTTTAATTTAAAACTGAATTTTACGTGCACTGATAGAAAATCAAGAGAGAGATGTGGTGTTCAAAGATGTTGCGGCAAGCAAGCAAGCAAACAATTTAGCATAATTACCTTTTGCCCGAATGGCATCACCCGTTTTGTTGTTATTCTAAAATTAATTATGTTTGTAACGTCTACTTAGATGAAAGAATTTTTTTGAAGCAAAAAGTAATTGTTCTTATTTCCATTGTTTATTTGGAATTCCTTTTTCAACTGGAGGTAGACATAGGACTTTAAAATCAGGTGAGACCTGTCCATTTCTTTCTTTTTTTTTTTCCTTTCGACTGTTTTTGAAATTTTGTAAATCTGAGCCATTCAAAGATTATTGCCGTAGAAGAAGATGCTAGTTTCTATCCTGTAAGCACGATGCAATCCTTAATGTCAGAAAAGTTCTTTAAGTGTGGTAAATCCACAAAAGAACTGGTTTTACGTCTTGGGCAGAGTGAATATGAAGAAATTAACATTGTAATGACAAATGCAGATCCTAAATCAAGAATTCCCCAAATGAATCCGTTTACGCTACAAAGCTTTATAAAAGAGAAAATAAATCGGCATGCAAATATATTAAACATGAAATTTACCCGCAAAGGGAAAATCATGTTTACTACACAGGATCCTGTTTGTGCAGCACAGCTACTCAGCTTAGATATATTATTAAACATTCCAGTTACGACAGACATCATATGGGAAAATATAACCTCTCGCTTTCTCCTATTTGATATCCCCACAAAAGTCTCACTGCTAGAAATTCCCGAGGAATTAAAATATAATAATGAAATAGAAATTGTGGAAATGAGGCGATTCCTAAAACAAAATGATTCTCGGGAAACATCACCCGTCCTTATCACGAAACTAGGAACACGCTTGCCGATGGACATTAAGATTTGGTTCACAAATCAAAAAGTGCAACTTTTCATTGACAATCCACGACAATGTACAAATTGTTACAGTTTTATGCACCCTTCAAGGGTATGTGAAAATCAAAAGATTTGTCATCTGTGTGGCGACACTCACGCAGGCGTCTGCCAATCACAGCAAAAATGCGTAAACTGTAAAGGCGAGCATTCAGCCACATCGAGAGGATGTTCATTTTTTATTAAAGAAAAGGAAATCTTAGAGCTAAAATGTAAAAATCATATTACAACAGCTGAGGCTAGACGAATTTATATTCAGTCAAAAAAATCTAGCTACGCAGCAACTGTAAAAATAAATGCACCTATAAAAAATTTCGAAGAAATAATAAATGAAAAAATGGAAAATATGCTCAATAAAATGAATGAAAGAATTGACTCAATTATCCAATCAATTCAACTCAAAATGGAAGAGCAACTAAACTCCATCCTCGGCAATGTTCGAAAAATTGGTTGAAACTTTCTCGAGTAACGTAACCGTAATGAGTAATCCTGGAAGCGAAAATCTTTCTCCATCAAGAAAGAAAAAAGCTTTAGAGAAGAATCGTAAAGTATCTGCTACTCCAATGCAATTGGATACAGGTGCTCTTGGCTAATTCTTGTTTTTTTTTCTTTTTCCCCCCTTTCCTCTTGGTTTTTTTTTTTTCTTTTTTTTGTGCGTGTGTCTTTTTTTCCTTTTTCTTTTTCACCTTTTCCCACTGTTTTTTTTTTGTTGTTGGTTTTCTCTATTTCAATGTCTTTTGTTCAATTTGCCACTTGTTTAAATTCGAACACTTTTTTTGCTTTTCGTCCTTTGCATCCTAAAATGGGTGCTGTTTCCTTTTTTTTTCTTTTTGACTGTCTTTGTAAATGACTTTTCTACAAAGGAATTGCAGAGGAATTAAAGGGAAAAAACTGTGGCTTTCAATTCCTCCCTTTTCTACCCCTTCTTTTTGGGTCTTTCAAGAGACTTTCCTTTCCGAAACTGACATTTTCTCTCATCCGAACAAAATTTTTTACCGCACACACAGAAAAAGTAGACCGGGTGGTGGTCTCCTAATTGGTATTCCTGATAACATGTCCGGAAGAATTATCCCCAGCAGTATTACAGAAGATTTTAATCTTGAACTTTTGGCAGTCGAAGTACAGTTCCAGAATACCACATTTAACATTATTAATTTATATGCTCCACAAGGTTTTGATATTAATCAAGCAAAATATTTTTTTTTGATTCTTTAACTCTACCTACTTTCATCTTCGGTGATTTTAATTTGCACCACGCTCTTTGGGGAGCTACCCATTCAACGGCTCTGAGTAACGATTTCGTAGATTGGCTAACTTATTCACATTTCATGATTCTCAATACAACTATTCCCACGCACAGTTCTTTAAGAACTCAAAATATCTTAGATCTTACTCTCTGTTCATCTGATATTCATAATCAAACTTCTTGCTATGTAATGGATTCAACTTTTGATAGCGATCACAACCCAATTGTTATTTCCTGGTCGGGCATAGAAAATGTAAGTCGCAACTTAAAAACAATTAATTGGACGAGGATCAAGCAACAAACACAAGATTATTTTAATAATACCAACCAATGTTCCATTGAAGAAATTACGGTGCACGCAACTAAGATAATAACCCAAAATACCTCAGTTAAACTATTGTCGCATAAGCCTTATCCTCCTTGGTGGAATATTTCTTGCCATAGTTATGAAAAGCTCAATAAGCACTTTCGGAAAAAAGCTATCAGAACAATTTTTGAATCAGACTGGGTGAAACACAAAAAATATGCAAGTCGATTTCGTTTTCACGTTAAAAAGGCTAAAAGAGAATATTGGGAAAAAATCTGCACAATATCTCGTAACCCAAAAATGTTCTTTAAAATTATAAATAAACTTTCTAATCACACAAATCCAAACTTTAAGCATAACAACATTATTATAGAAAACAGCCGATATATATGCGATCCTGCACAACAGAGTGAATTATTTGCAAAGAATTTTTCTAATCGAAATACAAATATTGAACCTATTCCCTTGGACTTTTCTGGAATAAATTCATTTCTCAATAGCAAATTCGAAATTTGGGAGCTTAAAAGAGCAATCCACAAAACTAAAAATTCTACTCCTGGAGCTGACAACATTCCGGCCATCTGGTTCAAAAATCTGAACAACGACCAACTTCAAATTATATTGAAATTGTATCAACATCAATTTGATTCAGCTGACATCCCTAAACAATGGAAACACGCTCTAATTATTCCGATTCCGAAACCTAACAAAGACAAAACCAAAATTTCTTCCTATCGGCCCATTGCTCTAACCTCTGTTTTTTGCAAAGTCTTTGAACGTATACTCACTCAACGCATTACTCACTACTTAATTTGTAACAAAAAACTGCACAATAGTTTACATGGTTTCATACCCTTCAGAGATAACTAAACTGCAGTTTACAATATTCAGGCAAAAATCACAGAAGCTTGCGAACAAAAAAAATACTTCTTTGCTGTGAATCTTGATATAAAAAATGCATATGATTCTGTTCATATCGACAGCCTTATTTTTAAATGCTTACAACTTGGTATAACAAGCAACATGGCAAAGTGGTTGTTCAACTTCCTGCAAGACAGAACATTCCAGATTCGTTGGAGACATTCCATTTCTAGAAACAGAACTCTGAAAAAAGGGCTACCTCAAGGCAGTGTTCTTTCACCAATTCTTTTTGTCATCTTTATGCATGATTTTCATGAAACCGTAGAAGAAGGGGTCGAATGTACTCTCTTTGCGGATGATATTTTTGTCTTCTGCAGCCATCATTCCTGGGAAATCAGTATCAAAAAAATACAAAATACTATGGAAAACATATACAAATGGTGCAATTATTGGAAACTAGAAATTACTCCAGAAAAAAGTGCAATAACTGAATTGTCCAAGAAAAAAATTACAAATTATCCACGCACCTCTTATGCGGGACACCCCTTAAAATGGAATGAAACGATTCAATTTCTTGGCATTCATTTTTCTAAAAAGAATCAAAACGCAGTTATCTTTAAAAATCTTAGAAATCATGCACTTAAAAAGATAAATGGTCTCAAAATATTCGCATCAAAAAACTATGGCCCCAGAACTAAAGATATTATCAATATTACAAATAATAGAATTTTCAGCATATTTTTCAACGGTTGCACCATAATCAACAGGTTTTCCGAAACACAGTTTAAAGCATGCAACTCGATTCAAACTATAGCTCTGAGAATTGCTTTAGGCCTTCCGAAATGGACCCCGAATATTGTACTTTTGAAAATTGCTTCTCAGGAAATTCTTTCAAAAAAAAATAAAGCGACTAGCTTCCCAGTTTTTTATCAAGCAAATAGCTAATGGTGTACACTCTCCACTTCTAAAAGAACACTCCCAAAATAATTGGGAAATTAAATTAACCACCAAAGACAAAAAATGTACTTCCCTTATTCTCAAGAACTTGAATGCTTCTACCAACCAATTTATCATCTTGCCGGAAAACCCTGTAACTAGCTCAAATAACTTTCAAATTTTTCTCACGGATTTTAAATTCCAAAATAAAAATCTATCTTTGATAGAAATTAATAGTTACTTTAATGAATGTATTCGGAATTGCTTTCCTGATCAATTTATTATTGCTACTGATGCATCCAAAACTCTCCAGCACACTTCAATTACTGGTTTTTCTTCTAAACAAAAATTCATGTTTCGAGTCCATCCACTGAATTCCATTTTTACTGCTGAAAGTTTAGCCATTGCTGAAGCATTGGAGGTTCTTGTTATCTCTGGAAAAGATTGTTTGATTCTTACAGATAGCTTCTCTGCTCTCACATCGTAGAAGAACATTTCGCTTCAGTCGCCAAAAATTATCCAACGTATAGCATCCAAAGTTGAATCTTTAACCAAATTAAATCAAAAAATTTCGTTCCTGTGGGTACCTGGTCATTCGAATATAACCTGGAACGAGCTTGCAGATCGCTTAGCCAAAGAAGTTACAGAAAATACACCATGGATTGAATGGATCTCTCCTGAAGACATTATTTCAAGCCTCAAGAAAGAGACATATCAGATCACAATCAATAATTATAGAAATAGTAAATATTTCATTTCTTTAGGTGACATTCCAAGCATTGAAGCGCTGTCTCCCTGGTCCAAAAATCGGAGGGAAGATGTTGTCATGGCCAGACTAATCAGCAAAACAATTATAACACCAGGATTGTTAAATCGCTTTAACCTTCATAATGATCCTCTTTGTCATGAATGTAATAGCATAAATGATATTAAACACATAATTCTCTCGTGCAAAAAGTATTCATATTATAGAGACAAATTGTGGACATTTCTCCAATTAGATAAACACGATATCTCCTTCAAAAATGTTCTGGGTAAAATAACTGCAAACAAGGCCAATCTTCAAGTTTCTCTTCAAGCGTTGAAGCATTTCAACATCTACTAATTTTTTATTACCACATTAAATTGCTCTGACTTTTTGTACCTCTTCTTTCCATTGGAACTTCTGGAAATGTTCTAAATCTCATCAGCGGACTCACTGCAGCTTCATTCAACTGTTTGAACAGACCATTAACTGTTAACTGACTGAAACTTCAATTTGTTTTTGTGCGTGCGCGCTCTCTTGTGTTTAATTTATATTTTGTTCTAAGTATTCTAAGTATTTGAAACAGGGGATAACAGCCACTGTTGCTATAAATCCCAATACCCTACTTCTTTCAAGATTCTAGATGAAAGAATAAAATTATACTTCATTAACGTCGTCTCCCAAGATTTAATATATGGTGCCGAAAACCTATGTGAATCAGGACCTTGGATTTATACTTCCTGATTTTTACGAAATATCGGCAAGTTCACTTTCTTACTGAACTTTTTGAGTTTATACTTCATATTACTGCAATGGCGACGGCTGATGAAACAAGAAACAAAATGGCGCAGCTGAAGCGAAAACGGAAAACTATTCGCGGTAACATTACTCGTTTTTCTGTTGAAGTAAGTAATATAAAAGATGATTTTTTAATTGAAAATGTGGAATATACTTGTAATCGCTTAAAAACTGCCTTAAATGAAATGAAATTAATAGATGATGAAATACACAATTTACTTTCAGATGAAGAATACGAAAACGATATTTTACAATGTGAAAGCTATACCGATAATGCCGAATTTGCAATTTTTAAATTTCAAAAAATGATTCAAAATAAATTAGCGCCAACTATGAATAACGTTACTGATTCGGCTGTTAATGATAATAATTTGATAATGAAATTAAACCCTTGTAATACAACGCCTTCTGTAAAATTGCTTACAATTAAGTTAGAACCGTTCAAGGGCGATGTGGAAGAATGGGAAAGTTTTTGGGAACAATTTCAGTCTTCTGTAGATAATAATCCAAATCTTTCGGTAATTGATAAACATGTTTTTTTACGTTGTTATTTACAAGATGAACCAAAACGTTTGGTCGATGGTATAAGCATTATTGCCATACTTATGAAGCTACAAAAGAACTCCTGATGGACAAATATGGCGACAAAAATAGAATTATTCAAGCTCATTTGGACTTTTTAGAAAATGTAACGCCAATACGAAATTCTTCACCATTATCATTAAATGAAGTTTTTATTGAGTGTAATAGGAGATTACAAGCTCTGCGTGCATTGGGAGAGGATATTAATGCTTATGGTCGAATTTTAACTCCAAAAATTTTACGAGCATTTCCTGATGACATTTGTCGCCGGTGGATTATTTTTGCAAAACGTCAGGAAATTTCGGAGGGTGATATAACAAAATTAATACAATTTCTTTCGGAAGAGGTAGAAAGCGCACTTACAACTTTGAAAATTAGAGGTGAACAGTCTGTTCACTATGATTTAAAAACTTCCACTGCTAACTTGTATGTTAATTCCAAAAAAACAGTACCAACTACAAAAAATTCTCCATTTTGTGCTTTCTGTGATACTAATGGACACTGGCCGCAAGACTGTAACATCATAACTGATATAGATACTCGTAAACAAAAGTTAAAAAAATAGTAACCGTTGTTTTTTATGCACAAATCGTGGCCATAACGTAAAAAATTGCCCCCGAAAAGGCACAATTCGTTGTTATAAATGCAAAAAAGGGCATCATGTTTCCATTTGTAAAACCGAAAGTGAAAATCCAAATTTAAATACCGTTCCAGTTTCTTCTACTAACAACGTTGGAATCATAACTCCCAAATTTACTCATCTGCAAACTGCTCGTGTATATGTCATTGGCCCAACTGGTAAAACAAAAGTAACGCGGTGTCTCTTAGACGGTGGGAGTCAGTCTACTTTCATTCATCCTAGTTTAATCGACTTCCTGCAGTTGGAAATTACTAGCTCAGAAAAATTGAACCTTCAGGCATTCGAATCGATTCCAGCAAACACCGTGACAAGACGGATAGTAAAATTTATCTTGTCAAGCATTTGGAACAATTCAAAAATAAATATACAAGCATTTAAAAGTTCAAATACTTATGCTTTTCATCCTTCTACTCCTCAACCTGTCTCCTCTTTTGCCCATAGTCAAAAGTTGAAACTCGCTGATCCATCAGATAGTTTAAACGACTTACCGATAGAAATTCTGATAGGGGCTGATTTTTATTGGACTATAGTGCATAATGAATCTCCTATTAGACTTTCTAAGACTCATGTGCTAATACCAACAGCATTTGGATGGATTCTTTCCGGCAACCGTTCGTTCACTAATATAGCATATTCTTCTGTTTCTTCAGTTCAAAACATCAGCTCAGAAATTTTGGAACAGGGCCTGGACGATCAGATGAGACAATTTTGGGATTTGGAAACAATTGGCATTAAAACTACCCAAGATAAAGGGATGACTATTCGTGACTCTGAAATTTTAAGTGATTTTCACAATTCTATTTGCAAGGTTGAGAACCGTCGTGTTGTAAAGTTGCCATGGAAACGAGATTCGATTCTTTCATCGAATAATTACGAAATAGCGCTCAAACGACTTAAAATACTCCGTAACAAACTTTTTACTCATGCTGACTTAAGGGATATTTATACAGAACAAATGCAAAATTATATTGATAGCCAACATGTTGAACTTGCCGATGAAATTCCTTGCAACGAATCAAAACTATCTTACCTGCCTCATCATATAGTTAAAAAACGAAATAATAACGAAAAGAAATGGCGAATGATATTTGACGCTTCTTCTCATACTCCAGGCCATCCTTCCTTAAATGATACTCTTGATCAGGGTCCGAATTTGCTTCCAGAAATATTTGCAACATTGTTACGATTTCGACTTCATAAATTCGCACTTACTAGTACACATTCCCCAGGTACACAGAACCCAGCAGATCATCTTTCTCGTGAAGTGTTTCCAGTAGAATTTCCATATCTAGAAATTTGGTGGAATGGCCCAAGTTGGTTAGCACAAATTTCAGACTCCTGGCCAGTCCAAAACATTTTAACAAATGAAGAAAATTTTTTAATGGATATAGAAACTCGTCAAGTAAAGACTCAAACATTGTGCACATCAACTATTGAAACTTTAATCGATATATCCCGCTTCAGTTCATACACTAAACTCCTGCGAATAACAGCTTGGATTTATCGTTTTTTGCACAACTGTAAATCACGACAACATTTTACTTCAGAATTAACAGCCGATGAGCTGAATAAGGCAAGAAACTATTGGATTTCAGTTGTACAAAAACAGTGTTTTTCTGTTGAAACTAATACGATTGAGAATAATCGTTCTCTACCTAAATCCTCAAAAATTTCTCGTTTTCAACCATTTCTAAAAGATAGCATTTTACGACTTGGTGGTAGGCTACAATTCGCACGGATATCATTTGAGCAAAAACATCCAATACTTCTTGAAGGATCTCATTACTTTATACACCTGTTGATTAGACACATGCACATTCGTCTACATCACTTGGGTGTTCATATAGTTCTTTCAGAATTACGCTCCGAATTTTGGATACTCCGAGGTCGTCAAGCCATCAAGCGAGTGATTAAAACTTGCCTGCCCTGCAAACTGTCTCATGCATTACGTTCTAATGAGATAGAAGCCCCTCTTCCAGCTGACAGACTTACTCCATGTATACCTTTCGATGCCACAGGGATAGACTTTGCAGGCCCAGTTTATATTAAGACCTTTAAACCTTCAAATACAGCTTACATCACGCTATTTACATGTTCTACTACTAGAGCTTTGCATATTGAACTTGCTTCTGGCCTTTCTGTAAACAAGTTTCTTTTGGCCTTACAAAGATTTTTCAATAGAAGAGGACTTCCACATACTATATACAGTGACAACGCCACCACCTTCCATGCTGCAAACAAGGAACTCATTTTTCTTTGGAATACACTGACTTCAGGGAAAGTGCAGCAATTCTACGCTCACAATGGTATAAAGTGGAAATTTATTGCACCACGAGCAGCTTGGTGGGGAGGATGGTGGGAACGACTGATAGGTCTAACCAAACGATGTCTTCGAAAATCTCTTGGCCGCTCATTACTAGATGAAGAAGCCTTAATTACTGTATTAGCGGGAATAGAAGCTTCACTCAACAGCAGACCTTTGATTTATGAACGTGGTGAGAACGATACAGAGGAAGCTTTGACCCCAGCTCACTTCCTAACTGGCCGAAAGTTGACAACTGTCCCATCCTCAGTCCATTGACTGAGCCCAAAAATAACAAGCTCATAAATATTTACAGGCAACAGCAAGACTTACTCGATACATTTTGGAAGAGATGGTCCAAAGAGTATCTTTTGGAGTTACGTACATACCATCAAGTACGAAATGTAAAGCAATCACCTCGGATACGAGTAGGAGACTTGGTACTATTACAAGAAGATATACGACCACGGCATATGTGGCAAAAGGCTCTCGTCGTGAAACTAATTGATGGCCGGGACGGAAGAATTCGCACCTGCATCCTTCGTGCCAAAGGAAAAGAAAGTACCCGTCCAATCCAACTGGTCATACCTCTGGAGGTTGACCAGGGTGGGGAGGATGTTGCGGCAAGCAAGCAAGCAAACAATTTAGCATAATTACCTTTTGTCCGAATGGCATCACCCGTTTTGTTGTTAATCTAAAATTAATTATGTTTGTAACGTCTACTTAGATGAAAGAATAAAATTATACTTCATTAACGTCGTCTCCCAAGATTTAATAAAAGATAAGACTTCTTAAGGCCTACACAATAGTATAAGTGAATTATATGAGTATCGAAATTTGAAGCTTAAAAATATTTTGCTTAAAAACTTATTATGAGACCAAGTTATATATATATATAAATCGATTTAACCCGTTAGTCGACGTTAATATTGGCGAACCGACTGGTCGCCAAAGGTGGCTAGTTCATAATAAAAGACAGCCAACAAAACTACTCATAAGCGTATTCATTAAGAGTGGGATACAAAATCGAAATTAATTCTTTGCATTTCTTATCCGCGCTTTTTTTAAATTTCATTTTTCATCTATAAAACCAGATGGGATGTTCTCCTTATTAACTCAAGATATTGCGTGATAACTCCAGAATGTAGTTCCATGTTCTGAATGCCACCCAGTATCTTGAAAATATCGTAACAATGTCTTACGAAACTAATGGAAATGTCGAGGGCTACTTTCTTCAACGTTTTTCAAAACACAATATCCTTACTAGAACTAAATATGGTACGATTCCTTAATGATGCTATCCGACATTCTTTATCCAGAAACATTCTCTCCTTCACCAAGCAGAACATCTCAACAATGTGATTGGGCATTTTGTGCTAATAGGGGTAGTATCTTATCGGTTTTCTTTTCATCCTTTTCGAAATTACTTGACATATAAAAAGTAGTATTGGACATATAGACTGACGTATAGAAAGCACACGCACAGTACCGCGCTTTAAGGTTCGTGTAGTGTGAGAGTTCGTGTAGTTGATAAAACAATCGCTCGAAAATCACAAGATGTGTATTTGTAGAAATTTCTAGTAGATGCAAGAAATTGCAGCAGTTTTCTAGATGTTAGGGATTCTATATGTTATAAGCCAGATAACATCAACGATATTCGAAGTATACTTTTGGTGTTGTGGTTATATTACTCGACTACTGGTCCTAGCATTGTGGGTTCGTTCGTACCGCGTCCTTCAACCGCACATATATAATGATCAATGATGTATTTGACTATATTTTTAAACAAAATGATCAATTTAGTTTGATATTTTTTTATCATGTAAATTATTTATTTTAGGCTATTTTTTAATATTATGAATTGTTTTTATTAACTTACCAGAAGTCTTTGGCGATCAGCTAGAAATATGACTGTTATTTTACTTTATTTAAATAATACTGACATTTATCTGGACTCATGATTTCTGACATTGACACTATTCCCGACTATCTGACTTTAAAGCAGGGTTGTTTTAATCGGATTGAATGTGCTGTTTATTGTGCTCATAGACCTTTCTGATAAAGATCAATCCTGTGATATCATAGTAAAATCGGAAACGTTAATATCTAGTTCATCTATCTTCTACATTTTTCCATATTATGAGTTCAGTTCCCCCTCTTCCCATCTCGTAAGCTACTCGTACATTCTACAAAATTCTCCCTTTTTTAAAAACTTCCAACAATGGAAGGAAATCATACTGTTGGATAGTAAAGGAAATAAAGGAAAGGGTTTTAATTTCAAAGCAACAATGTAACAATCTTGTTAAAAGTTAATCAAAAATAGTTTTGGAAAAAAATTACAATCATTCTGTTATTATTAAGTTGATGCAGTAAAATAGACAATTTTTAAAATTTCGAGAAAACGAAATAAAATTTATTTTTGGTGCAATAATATTTTTGGAAGTTCGAGCTTAATTCTCAGTTAATTAAAATTAAAAAAAGAAAATCTTTCTGAAGTACACTCTTCAACACTCTAAGGTATATATGTACCCAATTCGGTATACAATTATTTGTATTATTATTAGAATTTGTTTATAAATTTATATTCATAACCTAGATTTTTTTGCTTAGCATGTTTTTTTTATCCAAAGCTACAATTAATGAATTTAAAAAAATTTCTAAAAAATATTTTGGTTTACCAAGTTCTTTATTTCAGATTTGACTTGGATCAAAAATAAAAATAATAAATCAATAAAAAAACCTGTGTAAAATAACGAACTTTGTCAAACATAAACAATAAAAAGTAAAATATAATTAAATGAAAAATAAAATGATTAAATTTAAACAAGGAGGGTCTGAGATTTCAAAAACTTTATAGAATTATTACACACAAGAAATTTAATTGATCTAAAAAAATTAGATTTCAAAAATATTGAAATCTGTATGTCTTTTATATGTTTTTTTACTTGGGACTACAAATTGCCACAACATTTAACTACTTGAATAATCAGCAAAGTAAGAATCTTTCAAGTAACACTTCCTATTGAAAAAGGATTTTTTAAAAAAGTTTTTGGCAATACACCCGTTTTCTCAGATTTTGCTTTTCCAGCTTCCTTGCCAGCTACTTTCAGTAAACCAGATACAGCAAATTGCTCATAATTAATCAATTAAAATAAATGATAAAAAGCAAGATTAAACATTACTGTATTGTGCAGTTTAAGATTTAGATATTCCATTTTGAAAATATGAAAAATGTGATTTAGATCAGCCATTATTTCTTAGGGTAGAAGATATCCCCCTCAAAATTTATTGTAATCGTGTAGACAATATCTCAGAACTGATCATTAGAGAATAATTAAGGAAAGTTGTGGTAGAAATGAAAGTTGTAGCAGTATATGTATATCACTCGCAGTACATTTTAAAGCTAATATATAGCAACAGATATTTTATTTCAATGAATTTCTCTATCCCTAATATTCATAAACACTCAAGTAAAAAACAACAACAGTGATTCATTGACAGAAAAAAAAATGTAATGCCAAATGCAAAATTAAAAAAAGAAAAAGAAAATGTTAGTATTGACTTTCAGTTTAGTTCATAAAGGAAAATCGTGCCATTGTATCAGTAGCACTAACACAAAATAATAATAATTATAAGTCTTAGCTCATTAACTTTTGCTATTTGTTCACTACTGACAGCAATGCCTTTGCTTAGCCTTAATCTTTGTTTAGATTAAGATAAATTAGTGAGTAGAAAAACAAGACTTTTCTTAGTTACTATATGTTAAAACAGAAGTTGTGATTTGTTAATCTTATAATAATGCAAATAAAAGGTATTTGGATATTTTACTTAACATATTACTGACAACAGTGGATAATCATATGAATTGATATACAATTTTCTCTAAATACTTAATAATTTAATTTTTAATCAAAACAAATATGCTTCACTTTATTCATTTTCAAGATTAATATTTAGATGCTAAATTTAAGTTGTATGTTAATCAAATGCAGCAAATACTTACAATAAAAAAATTGCCAAGAATGTTAGATTTATTGATTGGCTAGGTCAGTCGTTGGCAAAATGCATTTCAGAGACTGTGTGACTCTTTGGCTCCTTAAGTGCATTAATAAATATTTATTATGTAATTTATTTTTATTTAATGCAATAAAAGTTTACTAAACAAACAGATTTGGCTCGCAATTTTTTAAAAAAATTATTGTAATGTTCAAATTTGGTTAATAAGTTTGCCAGCCACTAAGCTAGGTATATACGAAAAATAGCCAAATAATTTAGACCTGCACAAAATAAATGACTTAGCTAAGACCTGTTCTACCTTTTGTTCAACCTAATATCAAAACTTTGGTGAAGGTTAGAAATATGACTATGTTCAACAATGACAAGCAGATAAGCCTAAAGTTTACTATTCAAAAGTTCACCATTTCATGTAGCTAATATGTAATTAACTTGGAATTTTTCAAACTAAAATGTGCCAAATAGTTAAATCTCTCATTTGTATCTTAACCCCTTAACTGCCATGGGCATATGTATAAATCTACATAATAAATGTGATAATTGTCAAGGATGATAAGAGATAAGATATATATATATCTTTTATATATATATATATCTTAAAAGTCTTTAAAAAATATCTTCCTTTATAATTTATAGAAACATGTACAAAAATACCCATTGCTTTGCTATGTAATAATCTGATATTTAAAGAGGCTTTACTAATAAAAAAAATCATATGATAGAATAAGACATTGGCAGACATAAAATCAGGTCATATTACAGAGCTAACTCTGTAAAATTTCATTGGGAGTTTAGGGGTTGATTAAAATATAATAATAAATATATTGTATAAGTTAATATAATTTATTGCTTCTAAAATGAATTTTAATTTATATATACACTTATGGTATATAAGTTATTAAATTTTCTACTGGAATAAAATCAATTTCCAACTGAATTTCAGAGTGATGTTTAGAATAATGTGCATCAAGCTTCTTTTGTAAAAGGTAACCTTTACCACAAATTTCACACTGATGAGGAAAGATCAGTTCGCGGTCACTGTGATGGTATGAATGATGCTGTACAAGATTTTTCATTTGGATATAAGATTTACTACAAAATTGGCATTTAAATGGTTTGTCACCTGTATGTAATTTATAATGTCTAATGAAACTTGTCTGGTACTTAAACACTTTACCACAAAAATCACAAATATAGTTTTCTTTCACTTCAGGATGTACACTGCGCATGTGTCTTAAAAGAAATGTTTGTGAGCAGAAGCATTTTTCACATGATTCACATTTATGTTTAGAAGAGATGAAATTTTCGTAATGCTTGTCTAAATCTTTTTCCCGCACAAAAGAAGATTCACACTCAATGCACTTAAAGGGTTTCTCAGTTGCATGGATTAAATAATGCCTTTCTAAGTTATCTTTACGGCCAAATTTCAAATTACACAAGTCACAACAGTGAGGTTTTTGATCAGAGTGTACAACACTGTGTTGTCTGAGTAACCATTTAGTAGAAAACTTTTTTTCACACAAAGGGCAATGATACTGCTTTCCCTTGAAGTGCAAATCATTGTGTTTTGTCAGCTCAGATTTGAATCTATAGGATTTTAAACATATATCACAGTGAAAAGGATATTCTTTTTTATGAGTAAGCTTATGATTTTGCAAAAGATGAAAAAAGAAGAAACTTTTATTACATATTTTACATGTATGTAGTCTTTTACCAACATGGGAGTTATTATAATGGTCTTCAAGAAAGATTTTGACAGAAAAAGTGATATTGCAAATTTCACAAGCATAACATAATGAATTTTCTGCATTTGGAACAATTTTCATGTGCATTTTTTCATGATCTGACAATAAAGGTTTGCTAGAAAAGCTAGCAGAACACAAGTTACACACTTCTTTGTCTGTATGAACTGAAGCATGTTTAAAGCAAAGGTAACTGAAAAAGAATTCTTGACGACAAACTTTACATATATAAGGTTTCACTTTTTCATGTGAATTCAAATGGTTTTCTAAATCTCGTCTGTTGAAGAACTGTGAATCACAAAGGATGCAAAAATAACAGAAGCTTCCTTCTGTCAATTCTGTATGAGTTTTTTCATGTTTATTTAATGATTCTCTAGTAGAAAATACATGGAAGCAAGCATTGCACACAAGATTTTTAAATATGTGTTTACGAAGATGAATTTTATGACGATATTTAGAAAAATGGTGCTTATGACATATATCACAAGAAAAAAGTTTATCAGCAGAATGTAAAGCAGTATGCTTTTCTAGATTGGTTTTAGAAAAGAAACTTTTTTCACACAGTGTACATTGATAAGGTTTATTGACGATGTGCTTCACATAATGGCGCTGCAAATCTATTAGTTCTTGAAATTTTCTTTTACAAACAGTGCAACAAAAATCGTGATCTTTAGACGCTGATGAAGGAGGCGAGTCTTTTTTACTATAAGTAGGATCACCCTTAATATGTGAAATAAACACTGGTTTTCCACATGACATTTGCGGTTACAGAAAGCTTCTTTGTGTTAGAGAAGATAATAAATTTAAAATCAATAGAATATGTTTTCAATGGGTATAATCAAAACAAATAATTTTAAGGCAACGGTTATGAATGATTGAAATAAAATCTTATTAACTTTCACTGTTTAAATGATCATTTGTTTACAATTAAGTGAATACGAATGCCATTCCATCAGATAAAAAAATACTTTGTAAATATATCAATTTGATTGCTTGATTTATTCCTGATATGACTGCTTTCTCTTGAATGGTATTGAATTTCAAATATATTTTAATTTTTGTTTTGTTTTTTTCACCCATTTTTTTCCTTTATCAGTTTGTTTCATTAGAATAACTGTCCCTTACAATTATAGAAGCCATTGCAGAAAATTTTAAGAAATTTCTAAGTTTTTTAAAACGTTCATTAATCTTTATATTTGCCTGATATCTTTCAAGTGAAATCGACACTAAAGCGTTTGTCAAACAGAAAATATCTCATATTTAGAAGAAATCGTTTTTGATCCGAGTAGATGAAATCCGCTCGACATCTTGTGGGAGTATGATGTCAGAGGGAGATAAAATTCATAAATACTAAAATAATAGGGAAATAGATGAGTTAGAACAGTATTTGTGATTATATCCCAAACTATTTGCAAGTACAAGAATAGATGAGTAATGGCTTCAGTGAGCTTTCTTAGCAAAGCCTCCCTTCAACTTTCTGTTGCTGTGCCAAATCTTTTTTTTTTTTTAGTAAGATTTAAAAAGTAATATTATGGATTGAACCGTAAGTTATGGAAAGGTAATATTATGCAGTGACACTATCCTGAAACTGTAATTATATTGAAAAATTATATTAATTCCTCCCCCCTTGTATGTGCATATGCGTGTGTGCATAGTCTGATGAATTTATATACACTGCATCTGAAAACTTATAACAATCTTTGTAGCTACACATTTCAGACTCAAAGTTCAAATGTAGTTTAGTTCAGAATGAGCGAGTCATTTAATATTAAGGCTATTGCACTAAAATCTCAAGATCATGCGTAATCATTTTCTGCTAAAATATTTACAAAAATAAGTAATTATAAGATAACTGAAATTTTTTTAAATGAACTAACAGATATATGAAATACTAATGTTTCCAATGCGAATTTTCATGTTTACACATACAAATGTTTAAACCAATTAATCATATATCAATCCAGTTCTCACAAATAAAATACGGTAAACTAGCTGGTACAAGCACCTAATTTTGTGTCCATCTAATCTTTATTAGCAAACCTTGAAAAAGTGCCAATCCAATCTCCATCAGTAAACCATATAGAAGCTTCTGATCTATTATCAGTGCAATATCACTCAATAGTTTTGTGTCAAATATGCAAAGATTTTCTACAATGAGTAATCATAAGATGAATAAAAAACATAGATTTTTATATCTATGTACAAATTGTGATTTATGTTCGATGAAAAATGAACTTGAACACATTATTGTAAATTATACTGAAGTATCTAATCTCCTATATATACAGTCCTCATCAGTATATTCACATTTTTTGAAATATTTTCTAAATTTGTTGCTCTTATAATGCATATAAGATGCTCATTATATCCAGAATTCCAAATTGTTATTCGTCTGTGAAAAATCCTCCCCCATTAAGTGTTGTGAAAGACAACATTTTCCATGAAAAGTTGAAACAAATGTTTTTCTGTGATGAATACAAAAAAAAAAAAAAGTCAGCTTTATGTGCATATTAAAAAAATTCATTGTAATTTAATGAAGACAAATAAATTACATTTTCAGTTAGAAAAATTTTGATTCAACAGAGAAGCTGTGAGTTTGTAGTTGGGTTATTTCCAAAATAAATACTAATATAAATGAAAAGTTAGTGAAATAGATTAGTGATCTTCGAAGAAAATGTAGTAGAAAAGGATATAAGGCTATACACAATTTGTTTAAAAATTGAAACTTAACTCGTAATTGAAGGCGGGAGTCAAAACGACCCTGCCTTTTTCATTATCTCCAATTATAAAGTGGTATTTTGAGTTTAATTTGGTTACTAATATTATTCAGTATAGTCATTGTAATAAGACTTCTATAACATTAATTTATAACTGAAACTACCTGATTTAATAGAAATGTAGTTCATATTTGCAAATATCCGGTATTTATTTTTTGGCTAAAAAAATTTTTTTTTTGCTTCCGATTTTAAGTTTTAAGTTTGAATAGGAGTTTCTTTTTTTCGCCGTAGAAGCTAGAAAAATTTATTGGTAATAAAATTTTGGATAATCCTTTAAAATAATTATGCCTAAGAAATTCGTTGTTTTATTTAATACTATCTGGTTTTCCTAAACCTAGTTTATTGCCAGAATGAATAAGGGTTCTATCTTAAAAGTTTTCCAAATAAAAAAACAACAACAACCCTACCTTTATTACCCCACTATAAGTTTATCCATAAAATGGTAGAATACTTTAAGGCAATTTTTTAAAATCTTTTTTTAGTCTTTAATTTGAAATTAATTTACTCTACTTGTTATAGAATTTTGTTATCAGTTTATCTCAAATTAAATACTAAATCAGGCTTGAGTGCGAAATCAGGTTATATCAAATTAATTTATCGACTCATAGGTGAGTTCTGATAATATTAATGCATCGTCACAGAGAACATACAAGTGCACAGAATTCCAAAATTGAGCATCTCAAGAAATAAATAATAAACCTATTAAAACCCATTTATTTTTAGTTAAATTAAATAAAATTATGTAATAAATATTTCTCGAGTTTTTTTTAAATTAAACATAATGTAAAATATTTGCAAATAAAATTTTAACCACTGGCAGAGTAATAACCTTTGACTTAATGTAACTAACAAAATCTATGAATTAAGAATTCAAAAACTAAATAAATAAAAGATATCAATTACATACGATGTGTGCCAAAAAGTATACCCTCCCAATAACTAAACCATGATCGATGCTGCGATTGATAAAGAATCAGAATATCAAATTTCGCATGTCATACTTGCAAATAAATTTTATTCGGTAATTACGTATATATAGTCAGATAATGTTTTAGCTGAAAGTACCATATTTATAAAATATTATTAAAAATGTATACTTAATATGTGGGTTAAAAAATATTGTTTTTCGCTTTATTCGCAAAAAAAAAAAAAAAAAAATCTAAATAATTTTGCTAAAAGTAAAGAAAAACAACAACAACAAGGTTCTTTTTTTTCTCAATTTTGAAGTTTTTATAAATTATAAATTACAAAGAAAAAAAATATTTAAATATTTTTTTTCGAAATAACTTTATCCATGTTTTTCTTATCAACAAAAAGGAAAAAATTGGCTTGAATGATTGCAAAATAAATGAAATACTAGTGATCATACTTACTTTTTTGCGGGAATAGCACCTTAAAAAAAGCGATGATTTTATTTTAATAAAGCAAAATGGTTATTAGGCATTTTGAAAGAAAAAAAATGCCAAAATATTTTCGACGTCATCTTTAAAATAATGCTGCTTAAAATAATTTTAAAATTAAGTTCTGCTATTTATGATTACGATAATTCTTTATCGTCTGCACCGTCTCTAATAAATTTTTTTATAATGCTTTTATTTTTTTATTTTATTTTCTAATATAGAATACATTGAAAAATATCTTTTGAATAAAAATAATGGTGATATTTTATTATTTGTTGGTCGTTTATATTTCTTTATGTTTAATTTGAAACTGTTATATTTGTTATGCAAAAACAACGTTCCTTTTCCTTCCAAGATTTATTTTTCAGTATTTGATTGATTTTAACCATGGTTCATGAAAAGTAAATTAAAGTAACTTCTTTCCTGAGCTAAAATTTTTTCTCGAAATTTAATATTTTATGTCACCATACTTTGAATTTAATTTTATTTAAAACAAAGATCTTGTTTAATCTATTTTGAATTCCTGTCTAATTAATATGGATTTTCTGAAAAAATCAACTAAATTAATTTCTTCAAAATTTCATTTTAAAAGAAATTTGTTTTTATGATTTTTTTTGTGGCAATGTTAAAAAAAAGAATATTTATAAAGATTATTTAGGGAATTCCGCAAATCTTGTTGTTAATATTTTAGAAAATTTGAATAAAACAAAGAAATTAAAATGGTAAGGTATAATTTCTTTTTAAAACGTACAATTATTATGTTTTTTTATTTAATAATTTTCTGTTGATAAATTTGTCTTTCCGCTTCATTGTCTAAAATGAAGTATATAGCATTTTTTGAAATGATTATGTCATAGCAAGAAAATTTGTATTTTAATCGAAGTGAATTCTTTAACTGTCATAAAGAAAAAAAATTTTAATAATTTTTTTTAAAACTCCTATCTGAAAAAGATTGAAAAATTATTTTAATGTAAATTACTTTCACATGATTAGTGATTAGTTGAAAGCCAAAGTCCATCTATTTAAGGAAGGGGAATGATGAGTAGTAACTTTAAAGAATTTACTACTATTATTTTTATGATGTATTAATATGGAAAATAAATGATATTCTTTAAATAAATAAAAAATATTTTTTCTTCTTTAAGATAAGAATAAAAATATGTTTCGGAAAAAATGTGCATTTTTTTTTTCGTTTAAAGTGAAATGATTCATAAATGTAATATTTTACAGAAATTTAATTAAAAAAATAAATACTGTTCTTTTTCTATTAATCTTTAAGCATCTCGGCCGATTTTTTTTGAAAACGGTTAAAAACAATAAAATAAAATTGTTCCAAATTTTTGGAGAAACCATAAATGCATCCTTCTTGGAAAAATGAATTAAAATTTAAATATGAATAAACCTACTATTTATACTTTAGAAAGTTTATTTTGTAAAGACCACATTTCTTCTTTCATGTAATATGAAAATATTTTACTGATTTTCCTTATGCATAATTTGAAATATTAATTTTTCTTTATGTATGAAATACACAATTACTTCATATTTTTATAACAAATTGATTTAATGTTTTCTTGGAGTATTTAGAAATAATTCTCTTTATTGTTAATTCATTGTTGATATGATTTTAACTTACTGTAAATTAGCAACCAAATGGTTTGCCAGGAATATTGGACGTGTTGACTTTCAACTAATCTCCTACTTATTAAGTATCAAATTGTGACTGATTGCATGCTGTTTTAATAATTTTTTCATTCTTTTAATCATTGAGCACATGATTGTTTTGGAATCAAGTCTTATATCATGCTGCTCTTAATACTTAATTACCTGGCCAATCTATCTAGTAATTACATATTGTTTTTCAATGATTCTGCTTTTTCATACCTCATTCAAATTGTTCAAATAAAAAGCATTGATTTTTCTTCCTTAAAAATTCAAGCTATTAAATGCTTAATGAAATTATGAAAAGGGTTTTAATTTCATTCTAAAATTAAAATCTAATGTTAACAATTATGCAAGCAATTATTTTTCAAATGTTGACAAAATTCTGGAGAAATTTGTATAATATTAAATTGATAATTTCAATAAAGATATATTTTTTTAATTTATAAGACGTTTATAAATCAATTTTGGGCAATAATATTTTAAGAGTTATTTAGGTGAACGTCAAGTGATACCTTTAATTTAATTAGTTAAAATTTCAGAAAATTGATCTAAGTTGCACATTTTTACCAACGACTATATCTAAATAATAATATTATTATAAATTATAATCTTTAGTAATAACAAAAGATTATAATTGTCTGTCGATTTTTTACTTGTCTGCATGAAAGACTCTTTGACTTGAAATTCCAAAATTTAGAGGACGGAAATGTGCAAAAAATTTAAAATTTTCTTTTCTTTTAACGATATTATTCGTCTTATTATTTTCCTCTGAAGTTTTTTTAATATTTACGACAATATGTATTTCTTTGTTGTTCGAAGTTTAATTTTCTTTTTTTAATGTTTCATTATATATTTAGACTGATACTTTTCTTCCATTGTTAAAAGCTAAAGAAAAGAAGATTTGCTTAATATCTGTGTAGCTTATATCTATCTATCTATCTATCTATCTATATCTATATATATGCTCCCACATACACTAGTGAAATGTTTCATTGTAATTTTAACAAACAAACAAACAAAATAATAAGCGAAAATTTGTTGTTTTCCTGATAACTCCCATTGCATAAAAACGAATTCTACATTAATATCAAATTTAAAAATTACTTGTTTATGCCAATATAATGTAAACAATTTCTTGCTGAATTCTGACAATTAAAAAAAATTTTTTAGAAAAATTTTTAACATTATTTTCTATTATTTCAATGAGATAAACAGTTTTTATCGTTTTCATCAAACATTTTAGCACATGTTTTTCTTCAATAGTTAAAAACTAAAATGGAACGAGTCTGAGTGTTTCCGTGACGAATAAAGTAATTGAAGTTGAAGTATATGAATAAAACAATTCGTAATTAGAAAACAGATTATTCGTGTTGTTACATCTTTAATGACATTGTAATGCCTTGGGACCTGACTCTATTAAGAAGATTAGTGCACTTACAGAGAGAGGCCGCTAATTTCTACTAATGACAAAATTATATCTGCTGCCAATAAAGTTATGCTAATGCCGGATTTACCTTCGGCCAGTTATAAGCCGGTAAGTAGGCAGCACATGTGCTGAAAGGCTGAAGAATACTGTTAGGTTCATGGCAAGTAATTATCCGAAGGGAGAACAACATGCAACTGTATTGTATTTTTTTCTTGCTGGGCATGCGTTTCTAAAATTGGGAGTTTTTTTAAAAGGAAAATATTGCTCATTTATTGTAAATAAATTTCGACATTTTTTTAATCTTTTTTTTTCTTTCTAATGCGAGATTGTGCTTCCCCCAATTTTATTTACCATTAGTTATAGTTATATAGTTATCACAGGTTATAGTCAATTAATAGTTATCCAAATTTAGGTATGTTGACTTTCTATTTTTTATTTTACCATGTTTTTTATGTCAATAACCATTATTTTAATACGATACGAAATGTAAAAGAAAAATTCGGGGGCACCCAAACGGCAATTTATAGCTAAGCATGGAATGCCTGGAACTGTTATGAAGTTGAGGCAAACATAAATCAGTCCCTTGCCCACTGGTTGTCTTATAACAAGCCGAGTGAAAACCCAGCACAACATAAAGTTATACAGGGAAATATATCAAACGATTATCTGAAATCTATATCGATATATACAAACTAATCATCTGGGAGGACAAGCAATTATTATTACGAAAACTCTTGAATCTTTTAAATAAAATCTTTTAATGTTTGTAAAATTGATTCTTTTTTTTATTATAAAAAGATCAATATTTTACTTTATATTCTATTTTCATTAGTTATTTACAAATTATATAAAGAATATTTTTCAAACACAAATATTTTTTATATTAATTTAAATAAGTACCTATACATGGTTTGCTCACCTTCTATTATTAACTAATCATCTTCAATCATAATTGCTGTTGTTTGTGATGAAAATACTTTCAGTTCTGTTTTACAAAGTATGCATTGCACTTTTAATGCAAAAAATATGTTTGCATAAAATATTATTGTCCTCTTATTTTGAAATTTTATTTTGAATTTGAATAAAAACAACAGTTGCTTCAAACTATTTTAAAGGGCCGCAAAGCTGAAGAGAGGTCGTATGCAAGTCAACCAAAAAATTTATTAGCCTAATTACCAAATAAATACATTTGTTGGAAAATAATGGTACAAACTTTGTAAATATTTCTGAAAATATTTATATTCGTCTTGAAGTATCTGAAACTGATGTAAAATACTTAGATTCTGGAGAGAAAATCTCGCAGAATCTAAGTAAGTACGTAAAAACGACCTTTCCAGTGATTTGGCAAAAAGTAGATAGTTTTGGCAAATTCCATCACCTAATCTCTAGGGCCATTATTAAGTGAGATAACCTAGAGCCTTCCTGAACCTTAGTCCTAAATTTTCACGCCAGTCAGATATAAATACCCCCGCCCGATTGACCATGATGACTAGAGAGAGCAGAGAAGACTGGAGTGTTAGTACAGTTCGAAGAAGCTATTACCTGTTTGAGGTATTAGAAATCTTTGTGTTTATAATCTGTTTTATTAGCTGATTTGGAGCTGCATAATTGTGACTCGTAACTACTGTCATTTCCCGCACCTTTTAGAGATTTCTACGCATAAACGTCTTGTGATTTTTGAGAGATTGTTTTATCAATTCTCAATCTACACGAACACGGTACAGTAAAAATTAGCTGAATTAAAAAAAAATACAGGATTAAATTAACACATTGCCAAGTATAATTTATCAGGCTCCTTTTGTTTTACTAAATTCCTTTACCCATGCTATAAACATCGAAAGGTATGAAATTGTGTGAATAAAATCTGTGGAATTAATCTATTCATTATTTCTTTGTTCAACTTTTCTGTATTTTGTTTTGGCAACTGTGATAATTTGTATCGTATCGTATTGTTTGTATCGTTATCGTTTTTGTTGTGTGTATATATTTCGATTTGCTTCTAGTAGCTGTACTTTTTGTAATAATAAAGTGATGAAGGGACATTAATACGGTGTATTTTTATCGTATCTAACATAATGGTGACCCGGACGTGATTAAAAGCGCATTTCTTCTGAAATGTAAGGTAAGAAAGATTAATTTGTTTTGGAAGTTGCTAGTTTGTTTCGAAATGAATACCGCTGTTAAAAAACGTACGCCACTTCGGGCTTCATTTACTAAGTATTATAAGGCTTTGATGTCTCTTCTTGATACACAAAATGCAGATTTTAAAGATGTTGAAGTCAAATTTTCCGCTTTGGAAAGAACTTATAATAATTTAAAAGTTATTGATGATGAAATTCTGCAAATGCTTTTAGAAGAAGATAGCGAAGATTATTGTACAGAATATGAAGCAATTGAAAATTATGCCGAAAATTTTGATAATGCAAATATTAGTGTTAAGCATTTTTCTGAAAAATTGATCGCTCAACAAAGTTACGTTTCGTTAAATGCGGAATGTACGAAACTGAAA
The DNA here is from genome assembly GCA_026289955.1 of Argiope argentata. Taxonomy (NCBI): domain Eukaryota; kingdom Metazoa; phylum Arthropoda; class Arachnida; order Araneae; family Araneidae; genus Argiope; species Argiope argentata. Next base: position 2,310,341 of record JAOUZG010018352.1, on the reverse strand, counting down.
CTTCCGAAAATTGAACTTATGAAATTCGGAGGAGAAGTGAAAGATTGGCTTTCGTTTTGGAGCCAGTTTGGCAGAATACATGAAGATAAACAATTGGAGCCTGTTGATAAGTTTCAATATTTGATTCAATGTATGTCTCCTGGTACTAGAGCCAAAGAAATAGTTGATAGCTATCCTCCCACTGCGGATAATTATTTGAAAGCTGTGGAAAGTTTAAAATCTAGATTTGGAAGAGAGGAATTGCTTATAGAATTTTATGTACGGGAGCTTTTAAGTTTGGTAGTAAAAAATGCAACTAGTGTAAAATCGAAAGTGGATATTGTAAAATTGTATGATAAATTAGAGTCGCATTTGCGTTCCTTAGAGTCTATTGGAATGACATCCGATAAGTATGCAGCAATGTTATTTCCTTTGGTCGAGTCTTGCATACCAGAAGATGTGCTACGTGTATGGTTGAGAAACCCTTTACTAAATGAAGATAAATCATACAACAATAGACTTTCTCAGCTACTTCTGTTTTTGAAAGCTGAAGTGGAAGGTGAAGAGCGCATTTCTCTTGCTAAAGCTGGAATTAAACAGTCTGAGTCGATAACAAGAAAAAAAATAAGAGATTGTGAATACTCGATACCTACTGCTAATGATCTTGTGTCTGGTGCAAATGAATTTAAGAAAGCAGCATGCTTATTCTGTGATAAATCCCATCAAAGCAAGGACTGTTATAAAGCACAGAAAATGCCTCTGACTGAAAGAATTGAAACTGTGAAAAATAAAAAAGGTTGTTTTTGCTGTTTAAAGATCGGCCATAGATCAAAATTTTGTAGAACTAATGTACGTTGCTTATGTTGCAGCAAGAAACATTCAATCATTTTGTGCCCGGATGTAAAACAAACTTCAAAAGAGAGTCTCCAAGCTCAAACGGATGAAATAAGCAGCTCGTTATCTTACACCTGCGATTCAGGCGAAGTTCTGCTTCAGTCATTGTTAGTAGAGATTGAATGTAGTGGCCGTCGGAGAATTGTGCGAGCACTAATAGATACTGGATCCCAATGCTCCTATATACTGAAAAGCACGGCAAGTGAATTGAGGGTGAAATCTAGTTTGACTCAGAGTATGACTCACGTCGTCTTTGGAGGTGCGACAACATGTGTAGAACACAAACGTTATATAATAAAGGTTCGAAATTTAAATTCAAATTATTCCTGTGAAATTCAAGTGCTGGATCAACCGATCATCTGTGGAACAATACCGCGTCTTTCGAGGGGACATTGGATGAAAGAATTGCATGAAAAGGGCATCATCGTCACAGATGTGGGTCCGAACAAGCCAGTCATTGAATTATTGATAGGTGCAGATTTCGCAGGAAACATTTACTCTGGAAGAATTGAAAAGCTAATTTCTGGATTAGTAGCCATTGAAACAACCCTCGGATGGATTCTAATGGGGAAAACTCATTATAATGCTGAATGCAAGTCAACCAATGCTATTGTTTCATCTCTTTTAAATATCAACAGTATAACCGATTTGTGGAGATTGGAAGCAATAGGAATATCGAATTCATGTGAAGATAAAACAAGCGCTGAGATAGAGAAGACTGTGTTGGAACATTTTGAAGAAACAGTACATAGAAATCAAGAGGGAAGATATGAGATAAGTCTACCTTGGATTCGAGATCGCGAAGAAATTTTTGACAATAAAGATGATGTTATAAACAGGTTGAAATCCACAACAACTAAGTTGAACACTTCTGGAAAATTCGAAGATTATAATGCAGTTTTTGAAAGATGGATAAATGATGGTGTAATAGAAGAACTATCTGCATCTAAATCGAGTTCAAAGGGACACTATCTTCCTCACAGAGGTGTGTTCAAAGAGAATTCTACAACTGCTGTGAGGCCAGTTTTTGATGCCTCTTTTCGGACAAGAGGACGCCCTTCTCTCAATGATTGTTTAGCCAAAGGACCTAACTTGCTGGAATTGATCCCTTCTGTTTTGCTTAAGTTCAGAGAAAAGAGGTTTGGCGTAATTGCTGATATTAAAGCTGCTTTTCTTCAAATTTCTGTGCGAGAAGAAGACCGAGACTGCTTACGTTTCCTTTGGTGGCGAGACAAGCAACAAAAAGAAGTGAAGATATTTCGACATTGTCGCGTTGTGTTTGGAGTTAATTGCAGTCCATTTCTTCTTGCTGCTGTCATGGATTTTCATCTGAGACATAGCAATGAAGGCAAAGAAATTGTCGATAAACTGAGATCGTCCTTTTATGCCGATAATTGTGTGACATCCGTCGATTCTGAAGAAGAGCTGTACGCCTTTATTCAAAAGGCAACGGCTATTATGGCTGAAGCTAAATTTGATTTGAGATGTTGGGAACACTCACATTTTAATCAGATCCCTCAAGAATCAGAACCGACAAAAGTTTTAGGACTTCTGTGGGACAAAGTCGAAGATGCATTGTTTTGCGACATAAAGAGTATAAATTTAGGTGATCTTCCTGTAACTAGAAGAAATGTTCTGTCGGTAGCACAAAGAGTATTTGATCCAATTGGGTTTAGCTGTCCTTTCACGCTGCTTCCAAAGTTATTACTGCAGAAGAGCTGGAAGGCTAAATTAACTTGGGATACTGAATTACCTGCGGAAGAGAAGAAGGAATTCTTGAAGTGGATGAAAGACCTGCCTTTGCTGTCAACATTACGTATACCCAGAATGGCAACATTGGGTGGAGCACATTTATATACACTTCACATTTTTTGCGATGCTTCAATGTCTTCATATGCTACTGCTATTTTTCTAAGATCTTCAGATGAAGCGGAAAATGAAATACAACTTCTTCAGGCCAAATCAAGGGTGTCTCCTCTGCATAAAATAACAATTCCGAGACTGGAATTACTTGCCTGCCTTATAGGAGCTAGGCTAGCTTCATTTGTGAAGAAGAATTTAGGAATCAAGATTGATAAAGAATATTATTGGACTGATTCCTCAACTGCCTTATACTGGATTCAGCATGATGAACTATGGAATATTTTTGTAAAAAATCGTGTGGAAGAAATTAGAAAACTTTCCGATGTGAACGATTGGAGACATGTCCCTGGAATAAGCAATCCAGCAGATCTACCTTCACGAGGGTGCTCTATCAAGAAGTTGATTAAATCTCGATGGTGGGAGGGCCCTGAATGGCTCAGAAAAGATGTGGAAGAATGGCCACTGTCTCAGCCATCATTTAATGAAGATATTCTCATGGAAAAGAAAATTACAGCTGTAAGCCTTGTCGATGGAACATCTGATGCATGGCTTTTGTCTTACTTTTCAAGCTACAAGAAAATTATAAGAATGGTTGCGTGGATAAAAAGATTTCTTCACAATATTTCAAGGCCAAAGCCAGAGCGACTTAAGGGAGAACTAACAGTTAAAGAAATGGATAAAGCTGAAAGGAAAATAATCAGCATTGTGCAAACTGAATCATTTGCTGAAGATTATTTAAAACATCTGAATATTTCTTTATTCGAAGATGCGTCCGGATTGCTTCGAGTTAAGACAAAACTCACTGAAAGAGATGACTTGAACGATTTTAAAACTCCTATTTTGCTACCAAGCCAACACAAATTGGTGAGACTGCTAATTCACGAACAGCATGTGACAAATTTACATTGTGGATCAAACAGTTTGCTATTGCACTTGCGAGAGAAGTACTGGATAATTAATGCAAAGAAAACAGTACGCAAAGTGATCTCGCAGTGTGTACGATGTCGAAGGCATGAAGCAAAGTCTTTGTCAACGCCTCCTGTTCCGTTGCCAGAGGACAGAGTTCGAGATGCTTCGGTGTTTGAGATCGTCGGTGTGGATCTTGCTGGACCCCTCACGCTTCGCGGTGGAGAAAAGAGTTGGATTGTGTTATACACCTGTGCAGTATTCCGGGCTGTGCACCTTGAACTGATCCAATCCCTATCTACAGAAGCTTTTTTGCTAAGTTTCCGAAGATTCATTGCTCGCCGTGGTCGTCCAAAAGTTGTGTACAGTGATAACGGCACTAATTTCGTTGGTTCCTGTAACTTGCTTAAAACCTTCGATGCCAACCTGATTCAAAGAGAGGCCTCTGTAAAAGGCATAGACTGGAAATTCAATCCCCCTTCCGCGCCTTGGTGGGGCGGATTTTGGGAACGCTTAGTGCAAGTTGTCAAGAAGCTTCTACGACGTGTCCTGGGTAATGCTTGCCTTTCTTATGAAGAATTGGTTACTTTACTTTGTGACAGTGAATCTGTGATAAATTCACGTCCTTTAACCTATATTTCCGAAGACTCGGCTGATCTGCGTTCTATAACTCCAGCTATGTTTCTACAAGACATTCAGACGGTGGGAGTCCCTGATTTGGACCACCTCGATAAAATCAGTCTCTCAAAAAGATTGCGATACCTACAAACACTGAGAGGATACTTAAGGAAAAGATTTAGATCAGAGTATCTTGGTCAACTCATTTTAAACAAGTCTAATAAAAACTGCCGGTCTTTGGAAATCGGGTAAATAGTCTTAATTGAAAAGGAGGACATCAAAAGAACCTTCTGGCCGATGGGACGTATCATTTCTACTTTTCCTGGAAAAGACGGTAATATCCGAGTGGCAAAAGTCAAAACAAGTACTGGTGAGTTTCTCCGACCTGTTCAGCGATTGATCCCACTCGAGGTCAAATCTTCAGTTGGGAGAGTGGAAGAAGTCGAATTAGGGAGTACAGGTACGGATTACATTGGCAAACAGTGTCACGAGGTAAACTCAAGTGAACCTGAAATTGCTCTACAGAAGAAACTGCAGAAACTAGCTACCACAAAAAGTGGTAGAGAGAGGAAACTTCCCACTAGACTTCAAGATTATGAACTTTAAATTTGTTTAATATTTGATAAAGCCCATTTATCAAAGGTGGGAGTATGTGGAATTAATCTATTCATTATTTCTTTGTTCAACTTTTCTGTATTTTGTTTTGGCAACTGTGATAATTTGTATCGTATCGTATTGTTTGTATCGTTATCGTTTTTGTTGTGTGTATATATTTCGATTTGCTTCTAGTAGCTGTACTTTTTGTAATAATAAAGTGATGAAGGGACATTAATACGGTGTATTTTTGTCGTATCTAACAAAATCGTTGACAGCGCATGTTCATGAATCAGTTACTATATGAAAGTCGGATCAGACTGCACCATGATTCTGCTCAAGTTCAAAGCAGCGTACGTTAACTCAAAAAAAAAATTCTGTACATAATATATAAGTTGATATGATTAATAGATGTTGTAATAGTACTTATTGCGTTTCAGATCACTATTAATTTTGTGATTAGTCAACATCTGTTAAACCGCGTAAAAAATTGTAAATATTAATAAGTGATAATATGAAAAAAACATGAAATAGAAAAGACTTTACACAATACAGTGGTGTGCATGAAAAGAATGCCAATTTCCTGAAATTCTGATAAAATTTAATAGTGGAACAGCTTCCGAGGGTATGGAACCCTGAGCACCCGAGGGCAGAAGTCTGACTTCTTGCTCACGCACGTCACAAATCTTTTTTATGGGTGGACTTCATTCATACCTTTCATTCATGCACAGATCGTAATTTAGACATGGAACAGAGAACAATCACTTCTGACCCAGTACTCCCAGTGGTTTACTCTCGACATGGAGGACTTTGGGACAACAAATTTAACGTAATTAGTCCGAAAATAAACTAACCTGAAAGGAAGTAATAGTAAGAATTAGCGTTTATTTGTGAGCAAATAATAATTAAAATTAGATGAATATTTAATTAAGATACACGAATCTTCATTTTAAAAATCTAGTAAAGTTATAAATGGTTTATTTAAATCTTGATGCCTGATTTAATCATCTTTCGAGATTTCTAGCAAAAATCATCTCTCTCGAATCATCAAACAAATATTAATTGTATTTATTTTCAGGCACTCCGTCGGAATATGCCGCTGGGACAGAACTTCGAAAACTTCCAAACAGCAGCATCAGATGCTACCAGAATTCTCATAAGAAATATCAATACCGAGTGGCAGAGATTGGAAAAACACAAACAGCTTTTAGATGCGAAAGAGGAAGAAAGGGTTTCATGCCAAGAGCGTCTGCGACAGTTGCATGAAAATAAAAGTATTATTGAAAAACAACTGATATCGGCACAAAGAAGAACACAGTCTCTAAAAAATTCGCACAGTGAATTAAAGCGAAGCCTTAATAGTATTCGAAGACAAGAGGATAAAGCGTCAAGAAATTTCAATTCGGAAAAACAAATGTTAAGCGAAAAAATTGCATACTACCAGGCGAAATGGCGAGAGCGCTATGAATCACGTTATGCAAACAAGCCTTTGATTCAAGAATATGAGAAGGCAAAAAATACTTTAGCAGATAAAATGGAGGAACTAAAGATTTTGAAATCAGCTCTTCACGGATGCAAAGCTGATATTTTCAAAGCTAAGTGTGAGAGAGGCAAAAGAAATGCGGAAGAAAGTGGATTTTATCCTTTGCAATCTTTTATAATTCGCATAGCCAGTATTGGAGTTGAGGTGAAGAACTTTGAAACCGAAGAAAGCCAATTAATGAACGAGATTAGGATTTTACAGAGAGAAATCAACAACAAAGAGAAGTTGGCGCAATTGAAAACACAAAACGCCAAGGAAGTTGATAAGACTAAGAGTAAGACATCGATAGAGACTGAAAAAGTCAAGGAGAGCATATTCTTTAAAAAGGCATTGGAGGAATCTATAAAAAGAAAAGAAATGACAGATAATTCTTACTCTATTCCTCAAAAGATAATAAGAACGGAAGAAGTTTCCTTATTACATAAATACAGTATGAAACAAACTAAGGCGATTCAAGGTGTTGTCGCACAAACGCCAATGAGACAGAAAGGAAATGAAGACATCAAGAAAGATATTCACGAAGAAAGAATCAGAAGTCGCATTGAGAAACTAAAGTTGTACACTCCAACATTTTTTTCACCTCCTGATTCGTCTTCAAAGAGAATCGCAAATGATTCCTGTTCTAAAGAAATAGGACGACAAAGTAATGATTCAGTGATTTCCGAAAATTGCCAAACATCGTTTGTTAAGAATGCAATTTCGAATCAGAATGCTGATTTAAAAAACAAAAATTCAGACGATGCTCCTGTAGTAGCATCGAATACTGATGAATCTCGAGCTCGGTTTCAGACACTAAAAAGCAGAAAAATACACAACATTCAAGAAATTAATTCTGGACAAGATTGCGCAAGCTCTCTTAAGGAAACAGCTGCCCAACCTAAAGGTTGTGTGTCACCAGCATTGCAGATGTTTAAAGAAAAGAATAAAATTAACGAAACCAGAGTTCATATGCCAAATAAATCCAAATATGAACAATCAGTTAAAAGCAGTGTTGCACCAAGTTTTTCTGATCTAGGCAACAAAGAAGTTTTTATTAATAAAACTGAGACAGGAAAAGCGTTTCAAGGTCTTTCTACAAATAGTGAAAAAGAAATAGGATTCACCTTTGAAACTGCTTCAGATATTTTGAGAAAGACGCCTGATAGTTATAAGAAGCAAGTAGGATTTCAGAAGGATAATTCACCGAAAGTATTAAGGGAATTTTGTAAAGTTGGCGATAAAGATCGATCTATTAATAAAATAAGATCTGAGAAAATTCAAAGATTGCGCGTTATAAATGAAGAAAATGATCCCAATGAAACAAATTTACCAACATCAAGTGCTGTTTCTTTAACAAACAGAGGTAAGAGCTTTGAAACTTTTAAAGAAAATAATTTTTCAAGAGTACAGGAAGCAAAAAAAGTTGAAGATTATGAAATTTTAACAAAATATCAATCATATAGAAATGTTCAAAACATGGATAGTAACAGAGATCAACAATTCCGTTATAATAAGCTGGCCAAAGAACCTCCAATTCTAGAAAAGTTTAATGAAAATTTCGCTTATAAGAAAGATAGCAACAAACATCAAAATATTGAACTTTCTCAAGAGTGTAAAACAAGCTCAATTTCTTCAAAAATGCTGCAAGAACATACTGATCATATGGACGAAGAAATGCAAGATATAAATAAGAATTTAACATCCATTTATGAAAATGAAAAGTCACTATATACGAATTCAGACATTAATCATGAGCCTATGGATACCGATAATTTTCAAGATACTCAAACCTTAACTGAAGATAATACCTTTGATAAAGAATATATAGCTGAGAATACTGTCAACCCAGAATATGATAGTCTCAACAATGAAAAGATTTCTGAAAAAACGGTTTCTGTAAGCTTGGAAGAGAATCGATCTTCTTTGAATATTCCGAATTCTTCCACAATTATTAGGGATGAGAGTGAAAATCAGATTCACAAAAGCAATTCAGAGGATGTTAATCAGTCAGAAAGTCAACAACTAACTTCTGATAAATTCAGTGCCACTTATTCTTCTCGAAATGAAGCATCACAGGATATTGAACATAAACTGCCTAAAAATATTTTACCATCTACTGATAAACTCAATGTCCCGTATTCTCAAAGAAATGAAGCATCACAAGAGATTGGGCATACGCTGTCTAAAAATATTCTAACAACTTCTGATAAACCTCATACCATATATTCTCATAGAAATGAAGCACCACAAGAGATTGCATATAATCCATCTAAAAATATACTTCCAGCTTCTACTTCTATATCTGATGTCTCCCATCCCATCATGCCACAAAACTTTGGAAATAATGGTGTAAATAGTCTGTCAAGCAAAGATACTACGAAGATTCAAGATTCAGAAGAAACCGTTCTGATGAAGTCCTATGAAATACCTGATGACAGCTATGAAAGAAACCTACATGACGAAATTGAACCATCGAATCATATGAATGAATCACAGTTTGAAAAATCTCAATCACCATCTCAACTAAATATTCAAGAGCCGGAAGAAATTTCACCAACGAAATACCATGAAGCACTAAGTTCTGGAAATGCGTCTTTGGGTGAAAACGGAGCATCCCTGAATAAAATGGCTGAAGCAGGGATTCTTCCATGCAGTAGCAAATCCTCAGCGTCCAGCGAAATGCAATACTACACGCCAAAATCAACGGATTTCTCAAGTAAGTTGCTTCCAAATTTCCACTCACCTGCCCTTGGCGAGACGAGAGCACAGACTCCCCAAGAAGCCAGGAACGCGCCTAGTCCTTTTGATTTTGAGAAACACATGCAGGTGTTAGGAGACCTTAAGAAAACACCTAATTTCGTGTACCAGACACGGCAAATGTATAAAAACGACAACGATTCTCCTCCAAAAGAACAGCAAAACAATTTACCCCAAGAAACAAAGGAAATAGGGAAAGACTTATTCAGCACCTTCAGTTTCTTTGATGGCTCTATGACTGGAAAAGATACAAACTCAAAGGCAAAAGAAAATGAGGCATCGAAAACCGAAGAAACGGGATTTCTGTCTTTTGCTTTAGATGACTATTTAGCAGATTCACCAGCTTCGCCAGCAGAGGCTGGAAGAGAAAAGTCTATGTTTTCTTTTTCATCTGATTCTCCGAAGGGTGGTGTTCAGTCACCTCCGGGTTTCTTCCCTCTGTTTGCTGCGGATACTCAAGAAACGTCCAAAGAAACCAAATCTGGTTTTGTTTTGAATTTTGGTGGCGGTGAGAAGGTACAGTCTCCTGAGGAAGGATCTTCTTTCAAATTTCTTTTTTAAGATTAGATTTGTTCATTGTGTTGAAACATGCAATTCAGCAAATACTGCATTATTCAGTTTATTTATGTAAAGTTTGCTATATTAATTATCCATATGCTATAGCAACATCTTAGAACAATTATTATTTTCATTTAATGCTATATTTTATGTTTTTCTTTAATACATGATAGCAGCTTGTTCGAGTTGCCAATTATTACTATCATGTTAAAACTTAATTCCATTAAAAAAAAACTACAATGGTTACTTTCAGGTATATTTTTTGATAAATTACTTAAGAGTTGAAATAATTACATAGTTTATCGGACCTTTCTTGCAATAACTTAAATGTATGACTAAGCAATAACTTAAATGTATGGCTCAATATCTTAGTTGTATTTAATAAAAGAAAAAAAGAAATAAATAAAGTTTGCCAATGAAATTTTTTTTAGTTACTAAAATTATTTACTTTTCAAGAGTTTATATTTAGAAAGAATTACATCATTGAAAACAATTTGCGTTCATGTATTATTATGGGAAAAGATTAGCATTTGTACAAATGTGATGTTCTACATAAGTATTATAATTTTCAAACGAAGGCAATTTCGTACAAAATTGATTATTTAATACTAGATACCTTTTGACCAATACTAGATAATATTTTTTTGATTTAATACTAGATAAAAATTGATTATTAATATTAATATCTTTGTTCTTAACAATATTCTATGAAAACTATTTCTAAATCTCAGATTTTTATAAAAATCTGAGATTCATATCATTTTAGAAGACTTGCATTTTGCTATTATTGAGCTATTCATTTCCCTAATGTTGTCTATATCTTTATACACACAATTGTATCATTGGAAAGAGCAACAATGTTTTAAAATAAGCTGATTTTAAAATAATTTCACCCTTGATTGATTTTGAAATTGAAGCTTATTTGCCAGTATAGCAAAATTTCAAAAAAATTATTATTGAATTTAACAAAATTTCAAAGTTTTTTTTTATTCAAATCACGCCTTATACTGAAACTTATTCAGGATGGAAAAATAAACCGAGCCATTGAAACTTGATTGTGAATAATGGGAAAAAAGATAAGAAAAAATATTAGTAAAACAATTTGAATTTCATTTCAATATTGAAATTATATTGTTGCAGAAGACTCTTAAAATAGTTTCTAAAAATTAATTAAAAATAGGAAAACAAAATACATGACAAAAACATTGATATTGTGGATTTTTTTTTTTAATTTTAAGATGATGCAGAAATTATTTTTCGGCTTCACAGCTGTTTTTAGACTTTACCACAGAAGAACGTTTACACAACGCACGCACATTTATCTCTATTATTAGTAGAATTCATTAAAAGTTTTCAATAATAAAAACAATAATTTTTAACATTTTTTAGATAAATAAAATTACAAATAATAAAATGTTAATAGTATTGATTAGAAATTTTTTAACAATATACTTTTTATAAATAATAATTAAACGAATAAAAAAAATTTCAATATTAATAAATTATTAACATAAATGGTGAACTCTAGGTCCAGCAATTTGTCATTCAGAGAGTTGCGAAGAGTTTTTTCACTTCATGGACGCAGCAGTTTACACTTAACATGTTTGTAGACATTATCATAAAGGTGAACCCATAAGCATTAGTATTAACAACATATATCCAAGTGCAATTTAGGAAAATAACACATTGAATCTCTTCGCTTTAAAGCATACAATGTTTTAAAATTGCGATTTTAAACTAAACCACAATTATAGAAACAACAAGAATCTGTTTTCTTATGCAATTGACTTTCTCAGTACAAACTTTAATTCAAAAACATTAAAATTTTGAAATAATTTTAAGAACATATAAATTTGATTTAAATATAATAAAACAGTGTTATCTAAATGATGACGTTAGAACAAATAATGCTTTTTAATACACTGGCTGCTAGATGATTCTCTTGTGATTCACACTTTCTATGCAATTAGATGATTTCTTCTCAATCACAATTAAAAGATAGTAAAAAGGGAGTCGTTTCATTAAATATGTGCCATGCATCACAGGTATCGAACATGTTAACATAATCATGTTACGACTTAAGATTCGGACTTCCTTTTTCATGACTGGTAAAGCTTGAATATAAAACCAATAGTAGCAGTTTTATCAAGTAAAAATAAAACATTCTCTGAATATTTATACAAGTTGTATAAAATTTTGATTAGCTTTAGAATTATCCAATATTTGTAGATAATACCACAATAAAAACACAATATTAATAGATCGATTAAATCAGTTTACATGTAATTTTAAAATAAATTCGGAAAGCCACGCAAATTTATGTCTTCACCATCGGGAATGGTGCCCTCGCGTACATCTAATAAAGGTATTAACTCCTCTCCCACAAAAAAGAAAATATGTTCTTCAATAAAACAGAAGACGCTTTATCTGGCATTGGCTTACAATAAATACGTAAATTAAACTTTGAAGTGGTTATATCATTTTCACTGAATTTATCCTGCCATCTTTGGCGAGTTTTTTGGCGATCAATCCTTGGCATATAGTTCCGAAAATCAAATGTATGCTTTTGGATAAGCATTTTTCTCAAGCGACAGAAAACAAAATTTGACACAAAACTACAAATTTAGAGAAAAAAAATCACATATCAGTTTTGATGCATTTAAGTAGTTGTATTTTTGGGTTGTCGGTTTTATGTGTTTCTGAACGTAAAGTCTGATAGATTGGTTTGGCAGAAAGTTTAATGGCCTCTACGATATAGATATTAAATCTATGCTTCAAATTTTGTCTATCTAGATTTTTTTCGTTTTGCGGTTTCCGAGTTCAGCCATAATCGAACAAGCGGACTCACAGACTTCACACAGAAAGGATTTCGCTTAATATATGATAGACATCTACAAATTTGGTGTAAAGACCCTATACCAAATTTCCTCGATCTTTATCAAATCATTTTTTGAGTCATCTTAGTCACAGACAGACATCTTCCAAAAATGTATTTTTCGAACTCATTGAGATTCATTCACTAAAAGGTCGAATTTATTCATTAATTGCCAAAATTTCGTGTTCAAACTTTTTAACGAATCCAATATTTTCTCTGCACTTTATATACAAGGAAGTAAAAATTAACAATAGTCATGAAATCATAGGAACAATTCATATAATCTACTCTATTTTTTAGGAAAGCGTTTTTATATCAAAAACTTAATGTATATATTATTTTATCGTTAGTGAGATTATAAAGTTAAGATGTTAAATAATTTCTTGATGTTAAGTTAAATCTTAAATATTGCAATATGCCCGAATATAATTTTTGACAATTTTTATCACGGACAAAATTAATGAAAGTGCAGTAACTGCTGCTTAAACTGACCTCTTAAGTGTTTTGTTAAAAATAACTGGACTTCTTAAAATCAACTGCATTTACCCGTCAAGAAACGAGAATAAAAGACTCATATCTTAGCTATCTATAATTCATTTAAAATATAATGATTAAAGAAATTCATTAAATGTTGCTTATAGACTACTGTCCCTCAACGATTCACTTGTATATAATTATTACTTGTCTAGTTTATTTAAAAAACTAGAGAAATAAGATGCATTTAGAATTTTAAAATATCAAGAGTAAGAATAATATTTTTCATCTACTACATAATTCATCTTTTTTTTTTCAACCGAACTATTGACTTTCGAATGCTACGGGGCTTCCATTTTCCTGCTACAAACTGTAATTAAACAACTGTTGTAGTTTCGTGTAGTAGTTTGCTGTTACGTTCTTTACTCTAACGCATCAGGAAACCTCAAATATTTACTGGAAACCATTTGTAAAATATATCATCAAGAATTTGCATATTGCATACAGAAACTTCCTTTGCATAAAAGTTCGTCATTTATCTTCAAAATTGCAAAAAAAAATAATCATTCTACGTTTTTACACACTATAGTTTTTGTGGGTCTTTATAATGAGACTCTTTTAAAGAATCGTATTAACTATATGCAAGCAGTTTACAAGGATACAAAGCAAAATATGGAAATTACGCTAGTTTATTTTTATATTTTCTACCGTACAAAAACTTTATCCACTGTAATAACTGACAAAACAAATGTCAGCACTATTTATTAAGGAATCAGTAACCAGCCTTCTGTCTAAGCCTTAGCATCAGTTTTTTTTAAAACTTTACTCAAAGTTCTATTCTATATTAGTTTCTCATTTTAAAACAGAATAAAGAATAAATTATTTAATGATTATTAAATACTGAATCTAGAAAAACTACAAGTCTAGGGAAATAGAGATAGAAAATAAGTATAATTTTCAATTATGAATTCTCTTTTAAAATTCAATAATAATTCTATTTTTAGGAATTACAGGCTATTGATTATATTTTGATGCAATGTTCAATTCACATAAAGTTTCGGATAAGCAAATAAAAGTACGAAAATTATTCATAAACACAGTTTAAGAAAATAAAAAAAACATTTTCAAATAAAAAATAGAAAAGGAAACTCCTTCTTTATTCAATTTAAAATTAGAATATTTGTCAGGAAAACAAGTTACGTGACGTCTTTTTAATCTTAACAATTGTTGAATCCACTTTTTATGGTCGAAACTAAGGATTTAGCAAATTCCAATCCATTTCCAACTATTAAAAATCGAACTCTCATTATTTCAAGTACAAGAAGATCGAAAACTGAAATCACAAAATATAGCATTTCAATAGAAGATCTGTTGGTATGTCTATGAATTGAATCAATATACCTCAAAATCTGCAAGTCTGGTAATCATAAACATTTGAATTTTTTTTAATTATCATATCTAACCGAAAGAATTGATATAAAGAAATAGAAATAAAGCCTACCTTCAACTAAAAAATTCCAGAAGCTTCATCGAAAACCAAGTCTTTTGTTGAAAATATTTTCCCCACCCAATGGTTACTGTCCGAACGCATACGGACAGATAAGGGACTAGACTGACTCCAAGTTCTTGATAACATTTTTCTTTGACTCAGTATAGCTTACTTCAACGGACAAACGACATGGACCGCAGAAAGTAAGTGAATTTTGTTACTACATATGTTATGTAATGCTTGCTTGCTTAACATTTAATGATTAACAGTGGAATCAGAGAAATTAACTGTAATCGTACGATACTTTTGATCTCAAGGTCATTAGCTTTAAAGTGCAAAAATTCCCTGTGAAGACAGGTTACCTTTTAAGAATTTCGAGTTTCAATAAACCATCGCAAGATTGGGAATGTTTTCTTTTTGATGAGAATATTTTCTTGTAGTTTTCTTCTTGTTGAGAATATTTTCTTGTAGTTTTCTTCTCGTTGAGAATATTTTCTTGTAGTTTTCTTCTTGTTAGAAATGTTTTCTTCATGTTGAATGTTATATTCTTATCACTTTGTAAAATGATTAGAATGCAAGTTATTTGATGAAATTTTGTCAATCATAATTGATGTTTAGAATAATTTATAATATTTGAATGTTTCGTGATAAATGAACTGGTTATGAAATAAAACTCGAAACCAGCATTTGTTTATAAACTATATAATTGTAAATTACATTTGAGTAAGATTCTTGAAGTATTTTGAAACGATTGAAGTCTTTTTAACCAATACATTTTAATTATATTAAAGCTATTGAACATTATTTTATAAAAGAATTTAAATTTTTGATTGATGATGTGTATAGCCGTACTTTGCTAAACAGACAAATATGCTTAGCTTTGTTAAATTAATGTTATGGAAAATCATGTTATATTTAGAATATCTTAGTTATTTAACTCGAGTTTTTTAAAATCTTGTTATTAGGATGTCATGACGTTATAGAACAGTCGTAGTTGCTAGAAACCTTGTGATCAGAATACGATTTTGTAAGAAAAGTTGTTGTTTACAAAGAATATGCTAAGAAAAAAAGTATTGTATCATTAAAAAACATTCGACTTTTGTATTTTCCTGCCAATTTGTATATTTCTGAACTTCAAGTTTTAGACCACTTAGAAATTTAATTGAGGCATTCCTGAATTATGTCTGCTAACTTGTGAAGAAAACCATTCAAAATTGCAAAAGCAAAGCAGAGAAAATACAATACAGTATTTACAGTAAAAGTGTCGATTTAATTAAATTTTAGATCAAATCCAACTTTAGAAAGTCCGTTTGTCTGTCATTGTGATATGGTAACGGAAAAACTTATGTGTCAGAAGAATGAAATTTTGCTTATGGTGTTATTAGTTAGATTATAAATTTGCTCCGTGTCTTGAATCAAATCCATCAACCAGTTGATTATCTATCGACCTACTTAACCCCTTAACCCACAATGACGAATCTGACTCGCGCATCGAATTGTTAAAGTTTTAACCGTATATTTGCAATTAAGCGAAAGTATTAAGCAATTTAAAATGCAAAAAACTACTTACAATCGCTCCAGTATCAAAAATTCCCTTATATTAAAACAGAAATTGAGCATAATAAATGCTACAAATAGGATGTGTCATCTAATAAGAAAATTAATTTGTATGTCAAGGAGTTAGCTCAAGTACGTGGAATAGTAGATCTGTGTTTAATTTTAGAACTAATAAGTAAGAGAATATATTGTTTGTTTGGGTACGCCTACAAACGGATACGATATTATAGAAACAAAACAAGAAAGATAAATAACATTTGTTGTGTACTCCTGAAATTTTAATTAATACGATCTACGTGAAGAGGTCCAAATCGATTCGATTTTTAAGGAAAAAAACAGTCGAGTGAAAAGTAATTTTATTAATTCAAATTTTTCGTTGCGTATTAACTATTAAAAATTAACTTATAAGTCATTGATTCAACTGATAAGATACATTAGACTAAAAATTGAAACATTGAAGTGCATCTTTTTTGATAAGTATGTTCTTTAAAATCAATATGCGAGGAAACTTTAAAATGCATTCACTTAAAAACAAACATTAGCTTTGTTGCCTGAAGTAACATGCTTTATGAGCTTCCACTTTGAAATTCTAGATATCAATAGACAATTGTATTCACTACAGTGCAAATGTAGTATAATTCTCTTATTTGATTCGAAAGCAAAAAAGCTGTTACAATAATGCGTTTGTGCACGAGTTGAATTGAATTTGGAACAGTTTAAAATTGCAACTGCATTTTCAGAGCTTTAGTTTCTTCTTTTTCAATTACTACTATTAGCCCATACTCTCCTTATTATATATCTTGTACAAATGTTCTATCGTTAATAAAATACTTTGTATTCATCCACTCAAGTTGAAATGCAATTTTTAAAAATTTGTAGTGGATGACACTCGATGTTCATACAGTTTTTTTTCAAATATTAATTCGTTAATTTTAATTCCTTTTTAATACTTTAAATAGAGTTTTAGCAGTTTGAAATGAAAATTGAAATCCCCAAGCAGTGGCCCAATCTGTAAAATGCGAGTATTTCAGTATTTTTCACGTCAAGGTGAAGAATGCGAGTTCCAATTCTTACAAAAATCAATCCTTTTTTGATAAATTTATATTAATTGTAATTATTGAATAAAAAGTAACCAAAATAAAAAAATTTCTTTGTTGATTTAAGTAGGAATTGACTTAATTATTTATATGACTTAATTATATCATGATTTATATATTCCCTTTTCTTCTTATTTATTGATCTAAACATTGACAGATATGAATAAATGACCCTTTCTATATAAAATTCCAACAAATATTAATAGTAAAAACTGAAAGCTTTATCCGTTAAATGGTCGCTTTTTAATGACCAGTTTGTTGGCTTGCAATGCTTATTAGCTTTTATTTCAATCGAATCTCCGGTGTATAATTAGGCATTCATAATTCAATTAATGAATTATTTTTTAAAATTTAAATTATGATAGACATCTAAGATTTATTATTACTGTAGCTTTGTACATATTCTGTTCATTGTGTACATGAAAACTCCTACTAGTGGTAAATCACATGACAGAACTATATGTATCATAAAATAGCCAATGTCACGTTTAGTTTAATTTAGTTACATGAACGTCCCGTTGTGAAACAACACTAGGGCTATTTTGGGAGGGATAGACCTCATAATTTTGAACTACTGTCAGATAACGAGGAAGACACCTAAGTTGACGGCCCCGTCTCCATACCACACCACATTAGTGCGAGGACGTTTGGCCCTGAAGAATTTAACATACAGCATAAGCTCTTACACGACGGTTCTTCGGTGGAATCGGGTCTCACCCTCAAACCCTACGACTGATGAGCCGAGACCTTATCACCAAGCCACTACGGCTCTACTAATATCACTTTATCAGCGATAACGGTATTTTTTTAAAGTTATTATCACGATCTGTGCAGAGTTCCCTAGGTTGTGCTTGGAAATTTATGATCAACCGATATCTAAATATGAATGTATAATATCACCCATTTTGTTGGTTTTTGATGTCCTAGCTTTTATTGAAGTTTCGAGAAAAAGATCTAACCATCTTAGTTACTGTTGAAAGAAAGGTTCTTAGCGAGCCCAAGCCGAAAAATATGATGAATTTAGGATTCGGATCTACCCCACTTTGTATCGTGGAAACAAAGATTAATCCCTCATTTTAAAAACCATGTTGATTACAGCATTAAAATGGCGAGGAGTATTTTAAGTCCAATTAAGAACAAAAAAAAATGATACCGTAATCATTCAGCTTTCCAGATATATTTCATAATGTATTTTATTCTTAGAAGGCTATATTCTCAGAGCATTGAAGGCTTATAGGAAAAAAGTCAAAATTTACTGTGATTTAAAAGATATAAAAAAAGTAAACATAATCTTCATTCTTTAGTTCTTGTATGGGTTTATCGGTATCAAATTACTCTGAAAGTATCAAAACATATTGCTTTATTCTTCACAAAACCTAACTAACCTATTTACAGCTATTGCCAACTGCACAAAAGAAAATATTTCATATTTCTGAGTATCTTTAATATGAAGTCTTGATATATTTGAATCTACGAAGAGGGAAAAGACGACAGCTTCGCAGCCTTAGTACCAGCTCATTTCTCACCAAGGCAGAAATTTACGGTTATTCCATCCAGCCCGAATAGTGACACAAGGCTTAAAAGAATCTACAAGTTGCAACAAGATTTACTTGTCTTTTATTGTAATTGATATGCAGGAAAAGATTGTTCGAGCATCTAAAGGTCCCTGGCGCGATCCCAGGTTCTGCAACAAAATGTATGGGTTTGTCGGTATCAAATTGGACTTAAAGTATCAAAACACATTACTTTATTCTTCACGAAACCTAACTAACTATTTACATCTGTTGCCAACTTCTCAACAGAAAATATTTGATATAGTCTCGTTTCCTATAGTTTTTAACCAATGGCGGTGATCTCACCAAAACTTTCTCGTATACTCTCAAATAAACTTAACATGCCAGGAACACTTCCCAGGACATTGGTGTTCAAAAATTAGGAATTATTAACATTTAGGTTTGGGTTTGACATTTGTACTGAAACTACCGTGTAATCCGGGAAGGGCTTTGGGGATTAAACCCCGACATGGTATCCCGTATCATGGATAATGATATCCAAAAAATTAATTTTCGCTTTAAATTACTTTTTTGAAACCGATTGGTACGAAGATTTGACACCCAAACTGCACTTGCAATCGCAAAATCATATACCATATATGATATATTAGTCGAAACGTTTTGACATGTTAAATGTTTCTAAAAGTACATATCGACAGACAGTCGAATTGTAGATGGATTTGATTCAAAATCTTATCTCAATGAAAATTAAATCTGATAAGAGAAGAGAGTTAGAGATATAAAATAGAGATAATCATATTTTATATCTCTAACTCTTTTCGTTTTGTGGCCACACTGGCTGCTGATAAGGTCTCGGTTCATGAACTCTAGGGTTTCAGGTTTGAAACCCAATTCTATTGAAGAACCATCGTGTAAAGGGGTCTGTTGCATGTTAAATCTGTCAGTCCAAACGTCTTCCCGCTGGTGTGGTGTGAAGACGGGGGTACCAGCTCAGGTGTTATCCCCGTCATCTGACTTCGGTTCAAAATTATAGTATAAATAAATACTATAGCCCTGGTGTTGATTTACAACGGGACGTCAACATTATTTAACTAACTAACTAACTCTTTGTTTTGCAATTATCTTGTTAACTTATATTCGAACAGCCAGACAGACAAATTTCTTTTAAGCAGATTTTACACAAAGTTTGATAGGAATTTGACAATCCTGTTCTAGAACCAAACACCGAATTTCAATAATTTAGCACAAAATGTTTTTGATTTATCTTTATCATAGACAGACTGACGGTTAGACATTTTCCAAAGATGTGTTTTTTCGAACAGGTAGTTTTAAAACGTTTAGGTTTTCCAAAGTCTCGAGTTCGAATATTTTGACGATTACTAAACTTTTTCTATATTACATATACGAGAAAGTAAAAATATTAAAGAGGTAGTAAGATATTTGTACTGACAATAAAAACGATTTGAATTTGCAACTACTGAAAATGTCTATTATTTGACTTGTTTTAAAAATCTTTATAAATGCTTTTAGAAATTTTTTAAAATAAGACAAATAAATAATTCTTTGGAAATATGGCTTTTTTGAATTTAAACTATCGTGAAAGAAAGTAAGAATTCATTAAATTTTTAATGAATTAAATTTTTGGTGAAATTTTTTTCAGAATTTTCAAATACTTTTGTACGGCATATTATCTTTAGCTTCTAAGTTCTATAAAAAGAATTTCTTAGTATCTGTTTAATGAAAGGTTTGTTTTTAGGTTAGCACACACATATCAACGAAATTCAGTGGCGTATCTTCTCATCCTTATATGTTCTAGTTTTCCCATTATCTGTGCTCAGAATTGGAGAAGTAAGTTTTGTTACTTATACTCTTCAAAGATAAAAATTAGTCACATACTTGTATATTTTTTACTTTTAATTTTTAATGTACTTTAATTTCTATATATTTTAATTCTACTTTTTTGTTTAACTATATATATATATATATATATATATATATATATATATATGATTCCTGATACTGTATTACATTCTACTGATAGGATCCAAAATGTAATATAAGAGTATAATGTTAATCTCAAGACCACCTGTCAAATTTCATTTAACCTTCTTAACAGAATTTAATTGAAAAAAAATTATGTTTATTTCTATGTCTGAGCTAAAAGTAGCAATTAATTTGAAAGATTAATGGTTGAATGGCCTTTGATGTCATTTACATTTCTATAAGAAATAAAATAATAAACATTCAATAATAAACATGTCATCTAATTAGGAATTTTAATAAGTTAGCTGTCCTAGACTTAAAGTCACAATTTTAAGTTCGCAAATTTATTTCTAGAATTTTTTAAAATATTTAAAAAGGATAATTTTTAATTAAAAAAGCCTTTTTCTAATAACAATAAGCTAAAAGCAAAAACAATTTATCTATTTAAAAAA
>JAOUZG010018352.1:2264620-2284209 GCA_026289955.1 Argiope argentata | reverse complement strand
TATATATATATATATAAAATTCTCTCCTCTTAACTTTTAGTATGCATTCAACAAAGCAAAATAATCATTCTGAAGGGGAAAATATGAAAAATTAAGTATGCTAAAAGAAGAAATTTTCAAACTCTAGTTAATTTCTTCAAATACTGGCTGTTTAAAATGCTGAGATAAGCTTTCAGTTCTTGCCGATTAATACAAACTTTTGGCACCGGCTAAAAACTTCAAAGATTTTTATAATATTGCCAAGTAGGTACTTTAGCGTGGAACTCAAAGACAAAAAGGAAGCAAAACTAAACAATTTAACTTAACAGAATGAGCGAAGTACAAATACAAGCTTTGCACAACTTTGAACATCGCGACTGAGAGATCTTAGGCTTTTATACCAGCAAGGAAATTTGCCTTATAATTTTCAGGAGACAATAAAAAACAGTCCAGAGCGCTAGTCTGGTAAACTAAAGAAAGATCCAGAATCTTCTGGAACACGAAATAAAGGAGAACACAAATTAAGGAATTAAATAAGTATTTACATAAATTTTAAATCTTATTGTTGCTAGAGGAATTCGAACTTTCGATCTCCTGATGACGAGTCCAAAGGGATGACCATTCGGCTATGGAGAGTTGATTGCTTCTTTTCAATGCGGCAATATAAACTTCAAAACAAGTCTAAATATATGTTTTACTTTTATAATATTTGTACTTTAATACTTTTTATTTTTCAATAAATACTGAATTATTCGACAAAAATAAAAACATTATCTAAAGTTGCTTCAATACTTAATATTTCGTTTTTATTTTCTTGCACACAAAGTATAGAAATCGACAAAATTTTGAACTTGGGATTTTGACAATTCTGCAAGTTTTAGGCCTCTCCGAGTTAAAAACAAACAAACAAATTTATTTTAGGAAAATGTCTGTCCTTCTAAGATAAAAATAAATCAAAACACTTTGAGAAATACGAAGGAAAATGGGCATAGGATCTTTTTGTAGATTTTTGTCAAATTTTGAGCAAAATCTATTCAGAAAATGTATGCCTGTTTCCAATGTTCGAATATACATTAACATGATAACTACGAAACAAAGAAAGATAAGTGGAAGAATTTCGATTCACAGATTTAATATCTGTAATGTAGGTACCTATCAAATTTTGCCAAATTCAACTAGCGATTGGATATCTGATAGTCTGTACCTTCCGAACTCATAATAAATAACTCATTGACTTAAATATGTCGAACTGAGATAGCCTGGTTGGTACAGCGTTGGACTTGTATTCTTTAGGTTGTGAGTTCGAACTCTTGCGGGTGAAGATTCTCTCTGTGTGTTAGTGGCTGGTGCAGGTTAAGTCTGTCATGGCCATAAAATCTTCCTTGTCGAGAGTAATGCCACAGGGTTCTCTGTTCCAGATCTAAATTACTACCTGTGGATGAATGAATGAAGTTTACTCCTTAAAAAGGGTTTGTGACGTGTGTGAGCTAGAAGTCAGACTTCTGCCCTTGAGTGCTCAGGGGTCTACGCACTCAGAAGCTACTGCAACCCTCCTTCCGCTGTAAAGCGGACAACAACAACTTAAATATATAAAATTTAGGATGGATTTTGTGACAACGATTGAAGTTCTGGTTCTAATTCTGATTCAGTCGGTTGGGAAAAATGCATACAGATTTCAGACACAGAAATTTGATTTTCGATTGTTATTAACAACTTGCCTAGGAATAATCACCAAAAATCATATTATAATAGGTTTATTCGTAACTATTTTTCTCCAATGGCATAATAATAAACAAGGGCATTTATTGTCATTCAAGAATGCTCTGATAATTTCTGAATTGTGTCCATTTCCTTTCTTCCTCTACGCCTGGAAATTTCAGTAAATCTGGTGTTTAGTTTTCACGGACTCTCATATTGCAATGTTTAAAATTAGTTCTGGTTTTTATCATGTCAGAGCATGATGTTCTTTTTGGGAATGAGGTTTTTGGCGTCAACAAAAATCCGTATTTCAAAAATAAAAATGTTATTGTCTGCAAGAATATCTAAAAAAAATCAGCCCTTAATAACGCATTGCCCTCGGATTTATAAAAGCTCCGATTAAAAAAAGTTAAGGACTACCGCAAATAAAACCTAGAAATGTGTCATTTTGAGCATGTGATTATGTGAAATGAAATAAATAGGAAATGTGATATTTTTATGAAAAAAATCAATGCGAGACAAAGTTTTTTTTTATCGTTTGCAATACTAAAGTGACTCATTCGATGAAATAATTAAAGCGAATGAAAATATAATTTAACTTGCACGAGAACGTGGTGCCTGGCCGTTCAAGAAATGATGCTCTGACATGACACATTGAAATATGCATTGCGGATTTCATTTTAATCTTTATTTTTCTTCAAATTCCTACTTCTAGTAGATAAATGTCTGACTACTTTCATAGATTCGTTTATTTCAGGTTGCCATCCATTTATCGAGAAACCGCTCTCCTCCCAAATTCATGTGCGGAGGAAGTCTCATCACCAATCGCCACATTCTGACAGCCGCTCATTGCTTCGATACCAGGAACCCGTAAGTACTCAATGATGACGATGAAACTTTTAAGAGCATCTGCTTTTAAAGAGTTGTGAAATAAGAACCGTACGAAGTAAGTTTTGAAATAAAGTTTTGGAATTTTGTTGAAGAACATAAATCATTTCATTTTAGAATTATCTGCAACGATTCAAAATGATATGTAGTATATTGCTGCGTAAATTCTCACACAAGAAGAGATATTGTGTGAGAATTTAAGCAATGATTACGTGAGATACAGACTTTATTTTCTAGGAAGACATGAACTAAATATAGGCAGCACCAGCTATAAACTCACAGCGAATTAACTCTTCTTAATACACTAATCTCAGTTAACAACAAAGCTACAGAACGTGCGTCAATAAGAAGAGACGCTCTCTCAAGCTAATCCAACTAATTAGTTTTTACTATTTTTAAAAATTTTACTTAATTTTATTGTTACCACAAAATTCCAAAAATTTTCATTTTCCCTTAAGAGCTTGCTTGGTCTAATATCTTCCATTTTTGAAAGTTTAAAGAAGAACACTTCTATTTATTATTTAAGTCATTTACATGAGAAATAAAGTGAAGGTCATAATACCGAAAGTAGAAAATGGATCACATGGACAGTTTTTTTTTTAAAGCATAATGATCCCATATTTCTGAAGAATATGAAAACATATTCATTAAGGAATATTCATGTACATTATAAATAGTACAAGTGTAAGGCTATGAGAATAACTCGCTATAATGTCTATCGTAATTGCTGTTTTGTTGATATAATTATATCCCTTAAATTTTGTATAAGAGATCCGTTTGAACTGATAAAGCCATTTCTGGAAACTTTGAGAATACAACCACGTTTCCAGGCAAATCAGCTGGTCCTCAAAGGCAGTTAATTAAATTATAATAACGAAAACAAAGTAACGATTGATTAACTGTTTTAGCAAATGTGTTTCGTGTTTTTAAAGAATATAAAAGATATTTTCTGTCCCTTTTTTTAAACCGTTTAATATAAAGACCTAAATCATCAAATTCAAAATATTCCACACAATTTCATTCTGTTTTTGCTGTTTTTTGCATTTTCTTTATGCTTTTTTTTTTCTGTATTTCCGAAATAATATCTCGATTTTTCTCTGTAACTAATACTTTTAGCTGAGACAAAATAAAATATTTTTCTTCATTATATTAAATTTGATAGTCACATCTAATTTAAAACTACTAACCAGTTTACCATCAAAAATGATTAATTGCAAATATAAAAATCCAATAAAAGACATTATTCATTAGAAAAGCAACAATCCTTTTAAGAGACATAATGATGCCAGTAGAAGAAAAAAAATGAAACGATTCAGTTAAGGAAGCAAAGATCCAAGTCCAGCAGTTCGTGCAAACCACTTACTTTACGTTATACGTAGGGAATATCCCTATTACACTTTTACCCCCTTTTTACAAATGCATGAATAAAACCAAACGCGAACGCCATGCACAAGAAATGGAGGAATTCCCATCGTGCTGTCAAATGACGTAATTTGCTTCAGGTTACATTTCTTGTGAGATAGCCATGTGATCCAAGTTGTCACGCCATTGATTCAAGGACAAATAAATAAATAAATAAAAAATAAACACCACAATTTATAATTGAATATCAGATCATTGCAAGAATATGGTGAAAAAGATTTTGCTTCTTTAATTTGTCACTGTCCCATTTAATAGTGAGAACTGTACTAGTTTTTTTGGGGGTGAAATTCTGTATATTCCTTCTTTTATCGCAAAAAGTTTCTAAAATATCTTTTAGATACAGTGGTTACCAAATGGAGACGAACATTCTTCATTTGTTCAAGATTTCCTTTGATATTTTCTTTTATTGAATACTGGCAAATTAGTAAGAAAACAATGGCTACAAAATATCTTACACGTCAATTAATTTATTCCCCCACACATTTTCTTAAACTCCTCTGTTAGCACGGTACAGTTATCGTCAAGCTCAGATGATATAAGAAATGTTGTATAAATGGCAGCCAAAATTGGCGATGATTATTGCCAAAATATGCCCTGATACGATGGAAGATTGAAACACAGATACGGTTGCTCACTTAAAGATAACCAACAGGTGTGGTCTCCCTAATATTTTCTAGTATATTCAATAAACTGTATTTTTGAGTAATTCCTGAGAACGCCTTGGATGTTATTACTCACATTAACTGCGGTACATTAACTTTTGGCTTGAATTTTGTATTTTGACTGAATATATCCTTGGCGAATTTTTGGCGAATAGTTCCCGGCATTTATCCCAGGTTAATATTACCCAAAAATCGAATTTTAGTTTTAAATAAGCTCTTATCAAAACCAAAATTTGACAGAAAACTGCACTTATAGTCATAAAATTCCATAACAAATTTGATACATGCAATTTTGAATAATTACATGTTTCTGGAAGTAAAGACCGACATACAGTGAGCCTCAAAGGTAGATTTGACTCAAAATTTGATCAGAGCCTGTGCTATAGATGCTAATACTATGTACAGAAATGGATTCATCTAGTTCTTTAAATTTTGTAATAATCGTGTTAACGAATTCGAACAGTCAGTCAGATGAACTACCTCTGATCAGAATTTTCTCAAAATTTAAAAAAAAAATTGCGTATTTGATATAAAACCCGCACACCGAGTATCAACAGTCTAGCTCAAAATTATCTTTATCATAACAAGTAAACTGTTTTAAAAATGTTTTTTTTTATTCATGAAGGTATAAACTTGAAGATTTACCAAAATTTCGAGCTCGAAGGTTCTGGCGGTTACTATATTAACTCTATCCTACATATATCAGGAAGTAAAAACTTCATATTTCTTGAGTTTTAACACAAAATTGCTCTCGATGAAGAATAGATTTTACTATTAAGGCGACCAGGGACCGTTAAAATGATTTTTTTGTAATTTTCACCTTAACAATTTGAAATCTTGATGACATTAAGAGTAACACTATACGATGTGAAACACAAAATTTTAAAGCATTATATTAATTTATATATGAGTTAGGTGGGTTAATATAATATAATATTAGCGATAAATAACGTTAATGAAAAATGTTCCAAGCACTCCAAATTTATTCGAAAGCACTCCAATTTTTATTTTTACTTTTACTAACCCTTTTGAAACAAAAGTTGGGATTAATCTTGAGGTTTGAGTACGAAATATCAAAATTAACCAATGCAATAACTCAAAACTACCTAAACTTTTTAAAAAAACATTCAGCAATTTTGAGTTACTACATTGAGTACGAAATATCAAAATTAACCAAACTTCAAAATTAATCCCAACTTTTGTTTCAAAAGGGTTAGCGAGAGTAATAATAAAAATTGGAGTGCTTTTGAATAAATTTGGAGCGCCTGGAACATTTTTCATTATCGCTGCTATTATATTATATTAACCCACCTAATTCATATATGAATTGATATAATGCTTTAAAATTTTGTGTATCACCTCGTATAGTGTTACTCTTAATGTCATCAAGATTTCAAATTGCTAAGGTGAAAATTACAAAAAAAAATCATTTTAAAGGTCCCTGGTTGCCTTAAAAATGTAACAACTTTTTCTTCATCATCCATAGGCAACTGCCAATCTATGAAATCGATATTTTACAATACACTAACTTTGAAGTGAAAATAAACCGAGTTTAAGTTATTATAATATTACTGAATACATCCCGTTTATTATATTTTATTATTTTATATTATTCTAATAACCTTGGCAACTAATCTAATAATGTATTCATTGAAAATAAATACAAGTGTACTGACCTTGGTGTGTTAGCGCTGTTCCAACAAAAAATAGGATCAATTGTCATTAAGCTAAAAATGCAGGATCAGTTGTCGCCACGCTCTACGTTGCCAGCATGTATTGGCGGCAACTTACTATAAATAGTAATCAAACACAATCGTGGGAATTCCGAAAGCTAGCTCAGGTGTTTTGCCGACGAAAAAATATTCATTATGCTTGTGTTATGTGTTTGGTTATGTGCAGATCATGAATTGCAACAAAAAGTTACAATTAAATGTCAGAGGTAATGTTTTCTCGTCTGCTTACTCATAAATTTTGTATAGCGCTTTTTGTATTCAGCTTTGTAACTTAGAAAGAAAATGTGACTCATTTTGACGCCTTTCTCTTGGTTTATTGCTTGCAGAAGTTAACATAATCTTCAGCTTCGTTGTTAAGATAGAAATATATCAAAAATAAAATTCTTTTATCTCTTATTTTTTGGATATATTGATAAAGTAACAGCGAACAAGTTGGAGGATTTGTACCAAGATCAAATCAGGATCTAAAAAAATTATAACAGAACATAATTCAAACAGAAAAGTGGAAACCATATTTCCATATCTACTATACCATTCTAACTGCATTAACCAGGCGTGGATATATAAAGAGACTTACTGATGACATAGTAATTGATAAAAAATTTCAATTTTTGTGATGGAGATCATATTTTAAAGTCCATTCCTCCAGTTTGTAGAAAAAATATTTATTCCATAATTTTCCTCCGGGTTGCACCTCGAAATGAGGATAAGATTCCTCCGATATGGTGGTTGGATCTCGCCACCTGGAGGGTGCACAAATAGGTTGGGGTCTGACTCCTCCCATCGATGATGAGACACACTTCCTGCGGGAAGGATTGCACCGTGGCCAGTGAGGATTCTTAGGATTCAGCCTCAATTCCCGAAAGTGCTGCTATTGCGGTGGTCTGATAATTCAGTTTTTTTAATCATGTCTGAACATGATGTTTTTTGGGGAGGATGAGTTTTTGGCGTCAACAAAAATCTGGAAGCGAAATTTTTTTTTATTATCTGCACAAGCATCTCAAACAATCAACTTTTAATAACGTGCTACCATTGCATTAACAAAAGCTCTGATTTTTAAAAAAATAAGTTAATGACTACAGCAAATAAAACCTAGAAAAATGACATTTTGAGCGCGTGATTGTATGAAATGAAATAAATCGGAAATGTGATCTTTTTTTTAAACAATAAATGCGGGACAATTTTTTTTTGGATCGTCTGCAATACTAAAGCGACTCGTTCAAGGAAACAATTAAAATGAATAAAATTATAGTTTAACTTGCACGAGCACTTAGTGCTCGACCATTCAAGAATTCAAGGCATGATACATTGAAATATGCATAGCAGATTTCCTTTTTATCTTTTTTTTAGTTATCACAATTTTTCAGTACAGGTGTGGATTTGTAGATAAACGTATTAATGACAAAAATAATTGATACAGAACTACAGTTTTTGCGATGAAGCTCATATTTTGAAGTCCATTTCTTCAGTTTCCAGAAAGCTATATTTATTTCATAAATCCCCCCCCCCCCCAAGAGGGCCACCACGAAAAGAGAATTAGATGCTTCTTGCATGGTGGTTGGATCGTGTCACAAATAATAGGGATTTAGCTCCTCCCATCGATGACGGGACTTACTTCCTACGGAAAGGGTTGTACCATGGCCATTAGTGATAGCCATTAGGACTCAAACACATGTTTGTTGCGGCAGTCCAGTCATTCAGTTTTTTTGGTTTATCCGTGTGTCTTCGGGCGAATAAGTTTTCGGGTAAGAACTTTTTTAAGGTCTGAAGCGAGGATATTCAACAAAATTTGTGGAAAAGTTTTTAAAAAATTACAATATTTTCTTTGAGTATACTATGCATAAGGAAAAGCCAGTGGGAGTGGTTTCTCCCAAATTGTTCCACAGGCTATACTCTCTGATAAATCTATCACGCCATAGAACATCTTACCTGACATTGACATGCAATTGTCAAGAAATATTAAATTTTGGTGTGAATTTAGCATTATGGTGTCTCCCTTGGTGAGTTATTTGGCGATTAATCAATGGCCTGTGTTAATAGAAGCCAGTAATGATTTGATCCTGTACGGGCAAATAAGAGGATAGCGTTTAAAGACAATTTCTTTATTTAAGCCTCATGTACAAAAAAAAAGCTCTTTCTTGTCTAGATTGATATGATTGATAATATTTACATCACAGTTGACAGTTAT
This sequence comes from Argiope argentata, assembly GCA_026289955.1. Classification (NCBI taxonomy): domain Eukaryota; kingdom Metazoa; phylum Arthropoda; class Arachnida; order Araneae; family Araneidae; genus Argiope; species Argiope argentata. Next base: position 2,275,639 of record JAOUZG010018352.1, on the reverse strand, counting down.
GCATGAATAGTTCCTCGATTAATTTCGGAGAAACAACCTCACAAGAAAAGCCATCAGGCTGTTCGCGCATCAGGATGTACAAGGGTAGCTCAAGGGTTCCACCGATCTTTCTTAGATGGATCTAAAGTCAGAAGTCAGGGTCACATGAAGCTTCTCTCACCTCCTTCAAAACGATTTTCTTTTCTTCTCTTCCAAAAATACGGCATTTTATTTTTTGTCAAAACTCCACCTTTCATTTTCACATTGGTACGCTTGAGCCCCGTGATACCCAATAGTTGTTCAGAAAAATCCTTAATGGTCTCTAATTGACCTTGGGAATGTTCGTTGATGATCTACCCTCGTAGATAATAATAAACAATGAATAAAATAAGGATTTACATCGGAAGGGTTTGGCACTCTTCCCCTTTGAAGATAATACTAATTTCTTTGGAACGAAGAAATTATTCATCTGGGTTCTATTAAAGCCAAATGATTCCATTAGGAGAGAGAATCCCAATCTGGCAGTCTGGAGGCACTTAATAATGTGAAGGTGAGACACAATTGATGAAACGGCTAGCCTTAAATGCCAACTATCAAGTATGGGAACCAGGGAATTTTACAGCTGTCAAGTAAGTGTATCAGGACAAGGGAGCCAAATCTTTACAAGCCAAAATGGATGTGTCTTAAATACCTTTTTCTCAACAGATGGAAACAAAACTTTTCATAAAACTGCATTTGAGTCACACAATCTTATACCTTATTCGTTATACTTCAGACATTGTGTTTTTGAATTTTTGTTTTTACATGTTTCTGAAGATACAGAACTGACAGACAAGAAGGTGGTAAATCTGTGTACTTAATATTATTTATCTAGATCTCTTCATTTTGTTATTATAGTGTTAATTTATATTTGAAAAGAAGGATAGACGGATTTCCTCTGTAAAGGATTTACTGAAAAATTGATAGAAATCTGAAAATTTGCAGCAAAAACTGCATACCGAATTTTAACCATCAATCTCAAAGCATTTTTTAGTTATCTTTGTCCCTTACATACAAATATTTTATAAAAATGTGTTTTTCGAACTCATGGAGGCCTGAAACGTGGAGATTCGTCATAAACTGGAGCTCGAACTTTTTGACGATTATAAGACTTTCTTTATGCTACATATAACAGAAAGTAATAAAGACATAGAAATAGATATTTTATGGATATTTTTTCTTACTTTCAGGAGCAGAGATAGATATAGTGTTCTGGTTGGCACTAGCAATATTACCATAAATCCCAAAGACCCCTCTGCAATTTCTAGCGGTGAATTCATGCAAGTTCTGAACATCCGTATCCACGAACAGTACGTCCCGAAGATCCATTACAATGACATAGCTGTTCTGACTCTGGAGTCCAAAGCATCCCTTAGCGAGTCCATCTTTCCCGTGTGCCTGCCATCTACCAAAGACTTGAAGGCTGTGACTTCTTATGCAAATGTCACGCTTACTGGATGGGGACACACCACCTATGGTAAGAAAGCATCAAATGATTCAACTTATTTATATATTGCTACAAACCTGTAATTTTGCTGCCCAGCATGAAGAGTGTCATCATATTAAAGATCGTTTTACTATAAGCCATGTTGTGTGTTGAGCGGGTGTCGCATCAGTGGCCACAAAATTTGGAGGACAAACTGGTCGACCATTTGGCGCCGAATTTGCTAACAAAATAGATAGTGTGGAAAAATGTGAGAATTTTAACGATAAAAACAACAAAACGATAATAACAATAGGAACTGAGATGCGCCCTAATTGAGCCAGAATGCTCTCGGCCCACCTCACGAAAGCTATAAAAAGCCAGCAGTCCAAAGTTGCGGTGGTGAATGGAAGCATAGTCGAGTAGAAGGCAAGTAACGAGTTTTCGAGGGGATAGAGAAGAAACGGCAGAATAATCCAGCATTGTGTGGAGTTCGAGAGAGTGTTGAAACGCTGTGTGCAGAATCCTGTTGTCTACTGTGGAAGCAGAGTCATATCGTGTGTGAAGTAGCCAGTCATGTGGTAGTGAGTCGGCGACTAAACTGGCTGTTTTGTGTGCGGTGGACGATTACTAATTGTGGGCTACTGTCTATTGTAGTATGCTGCTGTGTGTTCATCTCGGCTGTACATATTTGTCGTCTGTGTGCTCTTTGTCTTTGTATTAGTGCCGCCGTGTCAAATAAACTCGTTGTTTTTACTGAGGCCTGCTGATTGTCTTCATGCCATACACTCACTACAAGCGAGACCGGTGATCTCTAATAATTTTGGTATTAGAAGTGGGATCACTGACGTGGCATTCAATCACCACATAAGAGGACTGATCGTAAAATGGTCTTTCCAAAGATGACACTATTTGTGTTGGAAAGCAAAATTACAGGTTTGTAACAATATAGAGAACAGGATAGTATGCAGTGCCTAGTATTTATTAAATGGATTAGAACATATCAAGATGAGTACTTTGCTGCATAAAGTATGAGATCATGGAATATAGCGTCATAGGCTAATTAAAGTGTGAAACGTTATATGAAACGGAGAAAAATCAATGTTTATTGAGAATTTTCAATGCGACAGATTCCTGAAATGTTAACCATTCCAACAAATGAAATGCGGAATCAGGAACCAAAATTCTGCAAAATATATATTCCGCTTTCCTTCATCTCGGTTTCAATTGTTGATCTCAAAATGTCCAATATTGAGGGCTGTGTGAAATACAATGCCTCTTTCAGGCGTCCCCATGAAAAATAATGCTCGGGTGACTATATCATCTGGATAAGTTGTTTGTGTGTTTCGTTAAAAGATCGAAGTTTCGTTGAATATGGTAAGGTATAGTACCATCTTACATAAACCAATAATGACTTATTTTTCATATGTCTTGCAAGAACGGTATAACACCTTTATTTGACACGTCAAAATAAGTTTAATCAGTGATATTTTCGGTAAAAGAATTAGCTCAATAATGCCTTCGACAGATAAAACATACCAAACTCTGAACCTAAGTAGAGGCAACTATTGCATGACGAGGATTTTCAGTGACCCAGAACTTCCAGTTCTATTTGTTATGATATTCTTTGAGGTGGAATTGCGTCATGGCACAGTACCAATTAAAATCAATTTCGCCACACTCAACCTTACTAATCATCGTGTTTGCAAAAACCTTAAACCTTCCAAACCTCCTTAACCCTTTCGCGACGGTTGCCGTATATATACGGCAGTCACTTGATGCATCACAGCGGCTGACGCCGTATATATACGGCAGCCACTTTTTCGTCCACAGCGGCTGACGCCGTATATATACGGCAGCCACTTTTTCGTCCACAGAGGCTGACGCCGTATATATACGGCAGCCACTTTTTCGTCCACAGAGGCTGACGTCATCTAGATACGGCGGCGAAAACGTGGCGAAACGTGGCGAAGTATAGTCAGTCACTCTGTTGCGAAAAATAGCGAAGAGTGGCACAGGCGCGCCGTCGCGAAAGGGTTAAACCTTTCAAATCAACCAGTGCTTGATTGATTTGAATTTTGTTAGGGAACAGATACGTATTTCTTCTCATAATCTGATACACAGTGCCTTTTAGACATGCCGAGTTGTAGTGCCGAAGTTGATGGATTCGCTTTGCACTCTTTATGAACATTAGCTTCCTTTCTTGCTAGCTTCTCCCCCCCCCTTTCTAACCCATTTTCCAACACAGTATCGGTTTTCTTAAATCGTTCTTACGTTATTTTGATCGTCGTTCAGTCTATGTTATGTTGATTGCCGAATTCGTTCATCATTGAGACTGGTCTTTACAATTCATAATAAGATCGCCTTAGCAGTACAAAAACACGATGCTCAAATCGGATATTTGCTCATTTCAGAGCCACAGCGATTACACACAGAACACAGTAATTTATTCATCCTCATCAATTAACTCATGCACATCAACCTGTTTTCTAATCGTATATGCATCAGCTTGAATTCATATATTGCACTCATTGTTTAACAGAAATTTGCATAATAACTTAAGGAAGCTTCCATGATATGCAATCATCGTATGCATTGTAATTTGGAATTATAAACTATAGGACTCGTAATTAACGTTTTTCGTGTAATTAGAGTACATCAAAATATTCGTCTTGACATGTTCTATCCAAATTTGTAATATTGGAGGCTTCAAATCTTGTAGGACAACCTATATTATGTATTTGAAAATTCTTTCACGTCAAAAGTTATCAGAATTTTCATAACATGTAAGTATCTATCAATACATTTTTAGGTGGCACCGAAAGCAAGATTCTCCAAGAAGTCGATTTGCAAATCATTCCCCTGAGCCGATGCCAGCGTTCTTACGAAGAATTTAAGACCAAAGCTCTTTCCCAAGGAATCACCACAGACATGGTATGTGCCGGGGATTCCCAAGGTGGAATCGATGCTTGCCAGGTGGGGAACAAATTAATCTTTGTTTTGAATTATTTATTTTATTTTAATTGCTTTCTGAAGTGGCTATAGGGACTAAGTAACTGTAACCACTCCCTTCTTCTTTTTCCCTTATTTGAGTTTAATTTCTAATTTATTTTATTCTGCATTTAATATTTAATTATTATTAATAATAATTTGCAATTTCCCTTTCCATGATTTTAGGGAAAACGCAGAGGGGGGGGGGCAATAAAGCAAAGAATTTAGTTTCCTATCTTAAAATTATGCTTGCCTAGGCAGATGGAAAACTTCTTCAATGCAATGTATTTGTTCACTTGCGTAGTCTTTTCAATCTTCTTTTGAGCATGCGCAGTCTTTTCATATCATTTATTCATTTCATTTCATTCATATTATTTCTTAAGCTGAAGAAAAACGAAAAAGCTCAATACAAGGTATTTTAAAAATGATAATTTAAGCGTTTTCGAAAGTTTTTTATAGACACGAGATTTGAAAAAAAAATAAAGGTAAAAAAGTCAGTTCAAAAAAGAAAAAGAAAAACTCAAAATAATATTTTTATTGTTAAAATTTTTTTAAATTTTTTTATATATTAAAATAATTTTAAAAAAGTTTTAAAAAATTCTCACATAGACACTTTTGAAAATTTTATAGTTTCAATATTATTCTATATAACTTGTTTGCAGTTGTATCTCATAAATGAAATATAGGGAAGTCAGAACAAAAGAAATTCAAAAAATCACCAATAATTATATTCTATTTTAAAATATTACTGTAGAATTATAGATAAATATAACAAAATGAAATGAAATTATATATATATATATATATATATATATATATATATTCTTGTAATTGAACCAAAGCTTTAAACTGCAATTTTTAATACTAAGCATAAAATATATTCTGTGGCAATCTAAGAATCTGGATTGGTTTTATACAATTTTTACTATTTCAACAAGTAAAAGTACCTCTATAGTCCCTTCCCAAAGCAAAAATTCTGGCAACCTTTCTATTACATCATATCTAAATGGGTAACATTACAGCATTATTCATTAATGAAGTATGTATAAATTCAAAAATCAATTATGAATTAATTTGGATAAACTAAGTTTGGTCTTGTTTGATTTTTTGGTATTTACTTTCATTAAAATACTTTAGTAGGATATAGCGGAACAAAACTATTTTGGTAACAGATTTTAGATGCGAGTTGAAAGATAAGGGAGAGATTAAAGCATCAAATAATGAAGGCATTTAAAACTAAACGATTAACATTTGATTTGTAATTTATATCTAAATATTACTGAAAAAATTCACATTCTTTTAAAAACTTGGAAAATTATGATGGATAGTTTTGCTTAAGTAAAATTACAAGCAATAGAAGGAAATTGCTCGATATGAAGTTAACCCTTTAACCGGTTTGCCCGTACGCCATACGTGCATCGATTTATCGAAATTTGATCGTTGTAAGCACAAAATAAATCATTCATAACAATTATAATTCAATTGTAAAATGACTTCGAATACGTAGATAAGCCAAGTATTCTATGGATTTCCATTTGAATCAAAATAAGAAACTATTCCCAAAATAGAAGGGGTCATCTTATTAGATAGTAATGACAGCAATGAGAGTTAACAGTAATTATTAGTTAAATGACAGCAATGAGATCTTTTAAAATAAGTTGAAATGTTTAAAATCTTCCCACTGTGATTTTTCTTAGAGAGTTATGCGAAAAGTAAAAAATTATGGACCAAGTGTGTGCAATCAATAAGTAATCTTATCAAAGTGGAAGAGGATAGCCTGGTTGATAGGGCATTGGATTAGCATCCCTTGGGCTGCGAATTCAAACCCGCCAACCGAATACTCACCATGTGTGTGATGGCTGGCTCACGTTAAATCTTGTTTGGTTACAAAGCCTTCCATGTCTAGAGTAACACAACTAAGGTTTATTGGTCAGAGGTGATTGCTTTCTGATTTAAATTACGATATGTAGATTAATGGAAAGCATGAATGAAGTTCGCCCTATGAAAAAGGTTTGTGACGCGTGTGAACTAGAAGTCAGACTTTAACTTTCGAGTGCTCAGGGGTCCATAGTACCCTTAGAAGATACTGCACCCCTCCTTCCGTTGTAAAACTGAACACGAGAACAACAACACATCAAAAGGGCAGTGTTTACTTGACTGTTTGCAGAAATCAAAAGAAACCCACCGGTTCAATAAATATATAGTATATTAGTTACATATTAATATTGATGGCATTAGCTACTTAAATATAGTGTATGATTAACAAATCGGGATAGTATGGTATAAGCTGTTTTTTACAATGCTATAAACAAATTTCTTTTCCGTTTTATATAATATGTATAATATCCCACACCGGGGCATCATACGAAATCTACAATTTCATAGATGAAAATAATGCGGTTTAATCTCTTAAAGCAGTAAATTATCTTTAATCTGGAAGTTTGGATCCTTTAACTGTAAACTTATTTACCGTCCAATCAGGAATAGGTCTTGCTCTGGAAAGATGTCATATTTATAGAAATGAGAGTTCTTGGGTACATTTAAGGAGCCTACGGATTCCATGAGATTTTTGCGTCGTTATGGTGAATGGATTTAGTACATTAGTTGAAAAACTACTAACCAAAGTTAAATCACATTAGTATATTAGATGAAATTCATTAGAAGATATGGTACACGAATTAAATTCTTACACCACAGTTAAGAGCTAAATATTTCAAGGAAATCTTAGGAAAAGTATAAATTAAGAATTTCATACCTGTAGCTCAATTAAAAACTTGAATTGCGTAGTAAATATTGAATAGGTTACAATTTCCATTTCAAAAGTAAAAATAAAATTAAGTTATGGAAATTATGATTTCTTCAATTTATATCAACATATTAAACAAAAATGAAACTTGCACAATTTTCAGATTTAGAACCATTAGTAAAATAATATGGAAAAACTTTTAATGAAATCTTCAATCATATATTTCAAGTTATCATGTGGAAACATTATTATTTTTTAAGTCATTATTGTTTTCCTAATTTAAGTCATTAAGTAGTTTAAGCCAGTTTGAAAAGCAATATTCATAAAATCAGCCTTTTAAAAACGCATCTGTTTTCAAAGTAGCATACATGATAATAATGCAATGCTAGTAAAAAGAGGTATAAAATATATGCACTTAAAAAATGTTGATGAATACTGTCACTTAGGCTGTATTCATTGCCTACTCCATTTCGAGTTTCAGTAATACGTTGCTTTCAGTTATTCAAAAACCAATGACGAAAACAGCAACATATTTTCCCTTGAATATAAGAATATACCAGTTGTTCATATTTAAAATGGAAATTGAAAACTGCTCTATCAGAAGACCAAATTTTGTTGTCTTAATTGTTAACTGTACGGGTTCGTCTTCTCCGACTGTAAACTGTATAACCATGACCATTAATTAAAAAAATTGTATTTTTTTGTGAAAAAATCCTGATATATATATTTTTTTATTTCAATTGTAAAAATATTTCATTCATCTAGAATATTGCACTTCTGACTTAAATGAGCAATTTTATGAACACGAATGTGTTTTATCAAAATTTAATTTAAATATTATAATTTTATTGCAACAACCATATGCCAAATTTCATTGTTATAGGAGTTTTTTGTTGTTGCTTTTAGGTTATTTATATTCATAGATATATAATCTGACTCCAAACAAACTGCTTATTTCAGACAGACACAATCTCAAAATCGGTTGCTTTCGGAATTGGGGATATTAAACTTCAGCAAAATCACAAACTTTTGAAAATTTCAGTTTTTTTTCTGTTTGTTAACTTCTTAAATTAAAAGTTTGTGAACATAGCAAATTAGTTTCAATCCATTCATCTTTTTATTATCATGCGAGAACATTATGTTGTTTTGGTTTGAGATCAAAATGTGTGGGCAACAAATATCTATTTATCACTTTTGAAGCATCTAAATAATACAGAGGGTGGTCACATTTGAAAATTTATCGCCAAAATATCATGAAAAAAAAAAATAAAAATATAATTTCGTAATTCAAAAGTAAAAGTCAATGGCAACGTTTTTTTAACAATTTTTTTAGTATAGTGAAAGTGGCAACACTGCTGTAATAAAAATCAGTGAAATAAAATAAAATATAGCTTACAAGTTTTTTTGTGTGTGATTATTTTAGGAAGCGACGTTTTCAACTGTACATTAAACAGCGTATAAAGCATAAATGGAGCTTCTTTATCTTTCCCTCGATGAAATGTAATGATAGAGCAAACAGATGCCGGATGCTAAAGAAAGAATTCAATAAGAACAACAGAAACGCAGAGCTTTGAAACAACAAAACCTACAATCCGAAACCGAAATTTTAAACTAGTACGTAAAATAGCTTCACAACGTTAACGAAGAAAGCGTAAATTTACATAGTGTGTTGCAGATTCTCAATCTCAGCAATCAACTTGAAACACAGAATGAGTCCATTTGGATTCTGAATCACAGCCACCAACGTTCTAAGCAAGAACATATCCGTTTCGATTCTGGGTTTCAAATATCGCTTTCTATCTCTGAGCTTCTCGTCGAAAATTTCTATCCTTCTACAGAGAAGTTATCAAACAAGATTCAATCAACCTTTTATCAGAATATTTCAGATGGTTCTATCTGTCGATGCTTCAACTGTGACCGACTATGATTTACGATATATGTAAAAAAATTGTCTTCACATGATAACTTAAAGTTTACGATAGCAGATTTCAATTTATTATTACTTTTTCTGGTTCTTGTTTTCCTTCAACAAACTTTCAATCGTTCGAATGTTTAAAAAAATTAACTTCGATTGTTTAAATAAATCAAATATTTTTACAAATAAAGTATTGAAAAATTACACCATCAAATTTTTGGTTTTCAGGGTGATTCTGGTGGTCCCTTAGTGATGGAAAATGAAGACAGGTGGATTCAGGTGGGCATCGTCTCTTTCGGTTTCCGATGCGGCGCCGAAAACTACCCGGGGGTTTACACGAGGGTCTCGGCCTACATGCGGTGGATCAGCCGAATTTTGTCCGAGTACCAGTACTACGTCTAGTCACGTGTCTCACGAATCATTCAGATGCGGTCTATTTATTCTTTTATTATTCAACTTTTATTGGATTTTGATAGACTTTTTTTATTTTATAATAAAGATGAACTCATATAAATTGTTTTATATTTTATGATGATAAAATATCTTTATCATTTAATAAGACAATGATACAACTTGGGAGTTCGTTTATCAATTAACATCTAAACTAGAATTTCTGGTTTTAGCTTCGTTGAGTTTTATTAGTTTGGGCAAAATGTGGAAGTTCCGAGAAGGATCTTCAGATCTCGAATCCCGATACAAGAATCATCATAAACTCTGAATTTTATTGAATCTTCATTTCTGACACCACATTCTTTTTCTAATAGTCCCCAAGACAAGAGCAGTTGACTTAGCATACCTATTCAATATATCCTGAGAATTTCTGTAAATCACTTTTTTATTATAATAAGATTAACTGCATAGGAGATAATATATGTTAATAACGATAGGAAATATTTGATCCATTAATTAATGATAAGTAATTCAGATGCACTCATGTCCATAAATTAAGGATAATGCAAGTTCAGGAAAAAAAAGTCAGAAGCAAAACAAATCTGACTTATTTGTAAAGCCTATTTATCAAACAAAAAGATATAGAGCAATAAAGATGCTATACGTTTGATATCATTAATCCAAATTGAGATTTTTTTTCTAATTGGCGTAAATTACAAAAAACAAACAAACAATATTACTTGCTGGTATGAGGGTTAATACATATTATGTCTTCCAGACGATTCAATACTGTCCGTACAATGCCTAGGCATGCCCAGTGTCAAATCATCGATCTGATCTTAAAGAATATTACGCCACTCATCAAGGAATGTTCTTCGAAGTTTCTTTAGACATGTAGGATAACGTTTGATGGGCTGCAACTCATCGAACAAGCATGTCCCACGCATGCTCTATTTCATCCAAGTCAGGTAAGAATGCTGGCTAGTCCATATGGGTGATATCCTCCTATCGAAGGCAATCGTTTACGATGTTTGCACGGTGAGGACGGGCGTTGCCATCCCTAAACACGAATTCTGCTCCCACGGCGCCCCGAAACAAACGTGTATGTTGTTCCTGAATGACGCCGGATAAATTTGGTCTATCATGGTTCTAATTTGAACCTTCAGGCCAAATCTTGAACATAGAATAATTCCTCCCCAAACGAGCAATCCTGCACCAACATAACGGTGTCGTTCAATGATGGTAGTAACGGGCACCTTCACTTTCCATATGAAAAACCGGCGAGAATCAGCCTGCAAGCTAAACCTGGACTCGTCGAAATATCACATAAGCCCACTGCTGCTTAAAATAATACTACATATTTGATCTAAAAATTAATACAACATGTACTGTTGTTTGTTTTACTTCTTTAATTTGGGAGTTTTAGATCAACACACACACACACACACACACACACACACACACACACACACACACACACACACACACACACACAGAGAGAGAGAGAGAGAGAGAGAGAGAGAGAGAGAGAGAGAG
>JAOUZG010018352.1:2197509-2255095 GCA_026289955.1 Argiope argentata | reverse complement strand
CTCTTAACTCCAGTAACATGGCATCTTGTGCTTATCAAAGAAACGTTCCAAAGATTTCTATGCTTCCTCTTACCTTCAGTAATATGGCATCATGTGCTTACAAGAGAATCGTTCCAAATAGTTCAATGATTCCTTTTACCTTGAGGTTTGATTCCTCTACTGATTATATCAGAGAATTCTTCCACAATGTTGCATCGATATTAGGCGAATTGTATGAACCTGGTACTGATTATTTGTAGAAGAAAATATGATTCAGTCAATCACGAGCAAACAAGACACTGCTTTGAAAGAGGAGGCATTGTATTCTGTGGAATAATATTATGGTTCTATTCTGTCCAGGGGTGTAACGTTTTGCTCATGTACCTTTATTATTCATCATATTTCAATGCATCAATGCTTTCTCTTACAATTGATGTGTACTAGTTGTTCATGATTGCTTTTGCAGATAATCATTCCTATGTTTACACACAGTATCTAATTCCAATATAAATTTGCCATTCAATTGTGATTCTAAATGGTTCTAAATTCAATGGTACCTCGCTGCTTTTGTTACCGTCAGTTACATCAAGCGTAAGATATTTATTCGCCAACTCAGTATTTGAAAACTGCTGCGTGCTTCCCGAATGTAACCGAAATTTTTAATAACTATCATTAAAATTAGTACAGCAGTAATTATAGTTATTACAGGGCTTTCTAGTTCATTTGGAAATATTTCCGTCTGCAATATCGGCTTGAATTGCGTTTCATATTGTCCCTAATTATTTCAGTCATTCTTTACAGGAATTATTCTCAAATTAATTGAAAATTTGACTGTACAACTACCTACAGTTATAATAATTCCCTTTGACATTATATAATGATGTGGTTTTGCTATTAAGTGAAAAGAACGGGAAACAAGAAAGCCTACAATAAACTTACTTATTATCATACAATATATTTTTTACATTGAGATGAAGAAGAAAAAATAATTACGAAATAAAATAATTTATATACTTAAGAGAAAAATTAGGTATTAAAGGAATTTTCTTTTCAACATTTTTTAAACAAACTAAATGATTTCATCGCTTTCATCGGATACCTTTATGTAAAAAATATCTTTTTCCTTGCGTATAATTATGCATTCTTTTAAACGACCTCTCAAAATAGATGTTTTTGATACCTACCTTTAAAAATTTTGCTCGTTTCCTTTTAATATAATGAAACACCGGTAATACAACAACGAAGAAAAGGACCAGTTATCACTTGTAGCAGAATTAATGTCACCAAAGGTAAAAATTAATGTGAATATTTTTATATGTTTCTTTTTAAAGATAAATATGACGATGAAGGGAAAAATTAACATCATTAATTTTAAGCTTCTTATCTTTGCATTGTCGTTGATGAGAAAAGAATGAAAAAAAATAGGATTATAGTCATGATGTCCTTTTCCTCGCTACGTCTTTATTATAGACTTTTAAAAAGTAGTACAATATCAGAATTTCTTATATTTATTCAATTCCTACTATTAGTTCACACTCTCGTTATATATATATATATATATATATATATATATATATATATATAATCTTGTCCGACTTTTCAATCGTTAATAAAATACTTTTTATACGTCCACTCACATGCAAATAAATTTTTTAAAACTTATAGTGGATGAAATTTGAATTAATACATTTTTTTCATAAATTAGTACATTTATTTTTTTATTAATTAATTAAAAACTAACTTTCACACCAAAAATCATCATTTTCCCACCGACAAACAAGCAACGGATTAAGTTGTTTTTATTCCTTATTCTTATGAGATTAGGCTTACATGTTTTCGGCTGATTATTTAAAATGATTCTATTTATTTTTAAAGTTTTTGATGCATTTGAAATTGAACATTGTTATTGAATCGATTTTTCCGATTCCTTTCGAAGTACTCTCTAAAAAAATAATATAGAATAAAGAAAATTAAAAACTTCGAATCTGTATTACGTTACCCCTACTAACATTGAAAATTTACTCAATTGGCGTTGAAAATTCAGCGCCAATTGAGTGTGTTCTGACTTAGTTTCAACATATACGAACTTGATTTTGTTTTGGCCAATTATAATTTTTTTGATAAATTTTTTACATTAATTATAATTATTTAATAAAAAGTAACTAAAAAAATTTTTGTTGTTGACCTAAGTAGGAATTGACTTAATTTTTTATATATATTTCTTGTTTTCTTATTACAGACCTACACGACCAGAACAGAAGATGATGTCGGCCCCATTGATGTGGACATTGTATTCCCTGCTGACGGAACCGCCCGAAAAGAATTCACTATCAAACCGAATGTAATAAGCACACGAGGGCCACCAACTTCTTTACTTTCCCCAGTGACGCCCACCGTGCCGAAGACGGTCCCCCGGAGTCCCTGCAAGCCCTCGGAAAACAAACCAAAGAGACTCAACCCAGCTCTGGAGAGAAATCCGGAAGAAAAAGAATTCGAAATCATACCAATACCAAAGATCACGACGACCAAAGTTCCTATCCTCAAAAGCAGTGAGACTTCGAAGAATTTCAATACGCCTGGCATACAAACCTCTGTTACAATTCTTAGTACAACAACAAAGATAAAAGTGGAACAACCTGAAATTACAACTGTGCGTTCCATAGACAGAGCAACTGGTGGTACACTCGAAATTGCTGTTGCCACAGAGCCTGCCGAAATAATTAGTAAGACGATTTTGAAATAAGTCTTTTGACCTGTCTCGCATAAGAAAAGTATTTTCAAAAGAATAAAATATAAAATTTTAAATAATGGCATCTTTTTTTTGTATTTCAATTATAACACATTAAACCTATCGGTCATATTTACCAAACTATTTTCAAATGAATGAAGAAGTAAAATTTAAATAAATGAATGTAATTATTTATAAATCTACTGCACCAATAATACGTTTGTACTATTCAAAAATATTTTCAAAAGAATGAGCTGCCAAAATTTTAACAACTGCGTTCAATGCTTACAAATAAATATCCAATCAATCTAACCCATGCTAATTAAAATATTTTCTGAAGAATGATCTAGCAAAATATTAACATTTAGTTTTTATTCTTAACAAACCAAAAACTTTTGTTGCATTTATGGAAAATAATACTTAAGTTTATTTTGTTAAATTTATAAATATTAACCACTTGTGACGGCTGATTAATTATTCCATTATGAAGAATATTAATTAACTAATTAATTTAAAATTTATAAAATTTTCGTTTTATTTATTTTCCGAAAAGATCTAAATGTTTCATAAACAGAATGAAATTGTACTGGACAGCTAAAGTCTAATGCAATTAAAGATTTAAAAATGTATACTAAATTGTTGAAAACTGTGTATTTAACGTAATTTATTAATAGTTTTAACAATGTATTTAACTTAGTTTATTATTTATACTAACAATGTATTGAACTTAATTTGTTATTGCATTTAAAAATGAATTGAACTTAATTTATTACTATATTTAACAGTATGTTTAATATGTTTAACTTAATTTATTACTATCTTTAACAGTTTATTTAACTTAATTAATTATTAATTTTAACAGTGTATTTAACTTAATTTATTATTAACTTGAACAGCACATTTAACCCAGTTTGTTATTGCATTTAACAGTGTATTTAACTTTATTTATAATTTACCTTTACCTTGTATTTAACTTTATTTGTTATTAAATTTACATTATGTTTAACTTTTTTGTTATTATTCTTAATAATGTGCTTAACTTAATTTGATTTGTTATTAATTTTAATAGCGTGCTCAATAATTTGTTATTGATCTTAATAGTTATTTAACTCAACAGTGTTCTAAACAATAGAAAATACCGTAAATAGTGTTGATGATCACAATGCTGCGCAATAATGATCACAATGTTTTCTCTATGTAAGTTTTATAAAACAGAAAGTAAAAAAAAAGCTTAAATGTATAGTTGACTGATTAGAAATTTTTAATAAGTTCTATTTTTACTTGCTTACATTTTTTTCGGTTATTTTCAAATCTCGATTTCAAAATTAATGTTATAATCATTATTCTATAGATAATGAACTTGGAATTAACTATTTTAGCGCCAATGAAAGAACAATTTTAATATTCTTACTTAGATTTGTAAATTTATATCATAGCAATTTATTAGAAAAAAATATATTAGAATCTTCCAAGAAAAACTATATTTTTAAGTGCTTGATTTTTTGTAGCTTGTGGCAACACCGCTACTTCACCCAATATCGCTGGTGGAACCGAATCGAAACCTCATCAGTGGCCTTGGATGGTAAGGAGTTATTGGTTCACTAATTGTTTTAAAATTTAACACTAAAATTTTTTTGAGGAATTTTGACATTTTTACTTATTAATATCCCTGAAATTTATATGAGTTTCTATCCAAATGCATGTTTTGCTAAGCTATTCGATAATTAAAAAAGATAGACGATATTTAAAGTTTAAGGGAACAGTGAATTTTGAAATAAACAAAAATGAGCGACATTATGAAATATTCTTTTCATTATTTCATCAACAAAATAATGTTTGTATTCAAATAAAACAGCATTATAAAATGTAGTGTACAATAAAATGAATATTCGACAAAGACAAAAAGTACATTTTAATGACTTTCTTAGAACGATTTTCTACTTAGATTTAAATATCTTTGAAATGTTCTTAATTTTTAAGCAAATTAAATAAAATTGATGATGAATATTTCAATTCAACATTGGAAGAAAACTGGATATACATTTTATGTTGTTAGTTTCTTTAGGTAGTTAAAAGGGAATTTTAATTCAGAAAATCATAAAATTATAATGCAGATTTTTTAAATAGGGATAAATATATTTCTGAAAAAATTACATTTTATTAAAATAACAAAATTATTTACAGTTTTATCCCAAACAAATTTATGAACCATAATTTGGAAAAGATACCAGAAAAATGTGAAATAAAGTCACCTGGAATAATAAATCGCCTTAAGTCGTATTTTTAAAACTAAAATTTTTGTCTTAAGTATTTTTTAAAAAGATATTTGACGTATTTATATTTTAACTAGCTCTTACCCGCGACTTCGGACGCGTGGAAATTTTGATGCCTATTTGTGAGAACTGACAGTCTAATCACAATTTAAAATGTTATCAAAACCGCATGCATGCATAAATTTTCAACGGACCAACGTAAAGACGTCAATTTTAAGCACCAGTTGGAGTAACGCAATGCAGATTACAAAATTTTAGTTTCAAATCATCTATTTTATTTTTATTCAAAAGCACTTCTAAAGGAATCAAAAGATCTATTAATTAACAATGTTTAATTTTAAATTTATCATACCCTACGAAAATAAACAGAATCGTTTGAAATAACCGGTCGAAAACATGTTACGTCTAACGCCATTAGCGTAGGGAAAAAAAACTACTTAAAAGCTATATACTTAAATCTATAAAGTTACTTTTAAAAATTTAATCTCAAAATGAGGAAAATAGGCAAATGGAATATGTACAGCAAGAAAAAAAATCAAGAGAAATAACAGGAAATATAAAATTATATTAACACAAGAACAGCGAAATTTTTTTAATAAACCTTCCTTTAGAATAGTAAGATAATATTAAAATGAAAAACGGAAACAGAAAAATAAAAACAAACGATTAGGTTTTTTAAAAATTTTTTGTTCTGACGGAAAAGGCTTTCTGTCTGGAAATCCTACAATAAATCACTTAGAATTCCATTAGATAAGATAATATTAAAAGAACACCGGAAATAGAAAAATAAAAACAAACGATTCAAAAAACTCAGGCAGATGTTTTCGGGTTTTTTTTAATTTTTTGGTGGTAAATTTAGTTTTTAATTAATAAAAAAATAACCACTCAATTAACCGGAATAAAAATTGGCCTATGTTCTTCTGTAGACTATAATCTGTCTCTGCGCTAAATTTCATCCAATTTCCTTCAGCCGTTCTGGCGTGATTGATTAACATCATCCATCCATCCATCCAAACTTTAACGTTTATAATAGTTGTATAGATGCATATGCATAAAAAGCTTATAGTGAACAATTCTCATAAGTGCCCAATAAATTCTACCGTCCTTCCTTTTAAATAAAATAATGTTCGTTCCATTATTCAATAATAATTCTGAAACAGCCATCTTGCAGCAGAATTAAATATAATTTTTTAAATTTGAAATAAAATGAATAAAGCATAGATATGCAGCAATATCAAACATCATAAGTAAAACCTCGCTTAACAAACACATACAAAATTTAGTAAAAGCACCTGAAGCCACTAACGATCTGGAGCAATTTTAAACAACGCCATCAGTTTGAAAGTGAAGTTACGGCCTCATTAATTAACGGAACATACACTTGTAATTAACGGAATATTCACTTGTAAGTGAATATAACAGACCAATGCAAGTTGTAGCATCATATCTATCCGTTAGATGTACATATTTAGATTCAATAAAATGCTTTAATAGATTTGGCATAAAATATTTTAATATAAAATATGTTTCTTTTTTTGAATAGAGAACGACACTTTGAACAAATGTAAACAGTGAACTATCTTATGTAATGCATTAATTCGCCGGTATAGAAGAGTCTTTTATTCAAATTGTAAAAAATGTTAACATTTAGTTTTAATTTTGTAAAAAAAAAAAACAATTATTTTTATTCTTTCTGTGCAAATGGCATTTTTCTATATTCACTTATTTGAAAATTATTAATTTTAAAATTTGTCTTTCGAGATTTCTAAATTATTCCGTATCTTAATTTTGCCCAATTATAATCTTATTAAGCTTCAATTTATCTTGCAGTGCTGAGGGCAATTAAACAACTTATTTGCTGCATCATAAACTGCATTCTAATTATTTTTATTTTATTTATTGATTATCTTTGTTCTGGCTTTGATTTATAGTATAAGGACTGTTATAGTGCTGACTATATCTTTATAGTGATCAATATTGATATAAAGTTTACCCTAGTTTATTGAAATTAAATGTGTCAATGTATTTTTCAACGCCATTTCAAGTGCACCTCTAATTTTTAATTTCAGCCACTAGGGGGGCACTTTAGACATGAAGATGACAAACTTTCGGCATGGTAGTTGATTCTCGCTTTAGGATGGATTGAGAAACGGTGGGAGGTTGTCAACTTCCTACTGAATATGGGGATGCTTCTACTGGAAGGGGTATTTCGTGTTCGGGGATGGCCCTTATTACTTAACTTTAGTTGCCACCGTTATCGGGTGGTCTGATCATTCAGATTACTCGTGTGTGTCGGGGGTGGGTGGGGTCGGAACAGTCAAGGTATGATTATGTTTTTGAAAACAAAACTCGCTACCTTGATTTGTAAGTAATGATGAGAGTTTGCTACCTTCTACCGATGAAGGTACGTTCTCCCCACAGGAAGGGTGCACCGTGGTCGGTGATGGCCCTTAATACTCATAGTTTCCACTAATGCTGTCTCGGCGGCCCGGTCATTCAGATGTATCCACTTTCCTTGGGATGGGAAGAAGCATCGGAGTATTTAGTGTTTGATTATGTTCTTGAAAATAAAAGTCGAAGATCTCTCCGAAAAAAAATTGCTGTTAAAAATATTTTGGTGAATACTAAGTTTGGCAATCAAACTAACAATTAACTTTGCATCTTATTTTATTTCGTAGTAATTTCTTTTCTTACTTTCATTTTTGTAAACAAAAATCATTGAAATTTTAATTGTAGTTTTGTATTGATGTAAGTTGAGGATAAGGTATCCCCAATTTTGGCAAAATAAATATGCTAACTAATTTTGTATCGGAATTTCGGATACTCTTCTTGATGCACTTAAAAATAAAGTTCTGAGATAATTTCGAAAAAAGCATTTTCTAAGCAACTTTCATTAGATATTAAATGACAGCAGTTTGGACGGCAAACTCCACCAATTACTGTAGTCAAAACAAGGGTACTTACTACAAGGGCCATACTCAAAAATTACATTAAGATTGAACATTTTATTCATTATAAGAGAAATATTTGATTGACACTTTTTTATTTGTCTGATAGTCACGACGGTGGATTAAAAATAGCAAAAGTTACGTCTAATTATGTTACGTCTAAAGATGTTACTATTGTTTAGTTAGTAAAAGTCTATTTACGTTTTGTTTAAATCTAAATGAGGAAGTTATTTTAAGTGTTCCCAATCCTGAGATACTAGAGTTAGAAAGTAGTTTGCTTTTTTTTCTTTTTAATGTCCTTGTTACAATCGAGTTACTAGCTTTCAAAATTGAAAACAGATTTCTTCGATGTTTATATTATACTTTTTTCATTTGATTAATTAAAATCTACAGATTTACAGATTTGTATCTTCAAAAAATTGATTTTTATCATGTCAGAACATGATGTGGTTTTTGGGATGAAGTTTTTGGCGTCAACAAAAGTCCATGGGCGAAAAATAAAAATTTTAATCCATTAATTAATTTAATTTTTTAATTTAATTAAAAATTTAATTGAAATTTTATTATCTGCACAAGAATCTAAAAAAATCATCTTTTAATAACGTGTCACCATCCCATTTACAAAAGCTCTGATTAAAAAAAATAAGTTAATGACTACAGCAAATAAAACCTAAAAAAATGTCATTTTGAGCACCTGATTATATGAAATGAAATAAATAGGAAATGTGATATTTTTTTTAAACAATAAATGCGAGACAAAGTTTTTTGGATCGTTTGCAGTACCAAAGTGACTCATTCGATGAAACCATTAAAATGAATAAAAATATCATTTAACTTGCACGAGCACGTGGTGCTTGGTCGTTCAAGAAATAATGTCAGAACATAATTTCTTGAAACATCTGACATCTTTCTTGAAATATGCCGAGCAGATTTTCTTTTAATCTTTTTATATTAATTTTAGCCTAATGGAATGGAACGCACTTAATTGATTACAAAAATGCATAATTTGTTTGGGTTTCAAAAGCAAGAGTTTATAAATGATCTTTTAGTAAAGAATCTGACAGGAGATAGAGATTTTTGATTTTTCTCTAAATACGTTTATTTTAAATTTCGGTTCACGAACACATTCTGTTCATTTTAATAGTATGAATTTTTATGCAACAAAATTTACAAACATTATGCATCTGTTAATTATATTTTTTTATATGCGATAACATTAATCTTGAGGAGCTATTTATCATGCGAAACATTATTTATTTATTATTATTATTTAGATTTTCAATTTACCAGGCATTCATCAATTGTTTAAATTTCTATTATTAACATATTTAATTTGAAATAAGTTCATTATTGTTAATATTATTCAATTTTCATAAACTATGCCAATTTTGAAAGGATTTTAC
The DNA here is from genome assembly GCA_026289955.1 of Argiope argentata. Lineage (NCBI taxonomy): Eukaryota > Metazoa > Arthropoda > Arachnida > Araneae > Araneidae > Argiope > Argiope argentata. Next base: position 2,245,764 of record JAOUZG010018352.1, on the reverse strand, counting down.
TCAGAATTTGTTTCTGAGCTAACCAATTTGTGTTAATGAGCTTGGAAAATATTGCATCAAAATACATTTTCAACTTACCATTAAAAAATAAATGCCTTAAAAAACAAATATTTTAATACCATTTTAAAATTAAAATACATCATTCGTCTTAAGTATTTTTTTTATCAAATATTAAATTTTATTTGAAAAAAAAATCTTTTTCATTTTCATCTGAAATTTCGGCAATTATTGACGAAAATATTTTACTATCGTTAAGAAAAATTGGCAATGAAAAATAAAAATTATTTTGCTTAAAAATAATGTAATGGAATAAATGGTCAAAAGAAAGGCTTTAGCCAATTATACTTTGACTTTCATAGCAAATAAGTTATTCAAGTAATTAATCAACGCATTATAGATAAAGATTGAGATTTAATAGTTTTTACTTAAAGGGTATTTAAAAATTAGAATTAATGATAATTAGTATTATGAAAAAGTGTCAATATTTCTGGCTACAAAGGTTTAAATATTCTTTTTATGTAAAATTAATCACGGGTGATATATAACTCTTGAGGACATAATCAATGAATATTAATGGATTAGCTTATGAACCTTTGACGTTGCTATCGATAATCCAAATTTTCATTGCAAAATATCAGGGGAATTCCAAATTTGTCCACCAAATGTCATTTGTTTATTTCTAAACAGAGAACACGAACTATACCTTCTCGTATATTCGTTGGATCTTCGAAAAGAAATATGGTTTCAAATTTGCAGTCTTCTAATTCCGAATTCGAAATTCTCATATGCTCTTCCACAGAAATTGGTTATAATATTCTTCTTTCAAGGTTCTATAATGCTTTGTATTTAGTTTCCATCTAGAGGAAAAATAATAGAATATCTATATAAAAAACTCTCGGTGTGCGTATTGTGAAAAGTTCACTCTTTATTCTCCGAAATTTTTTTTCGATAACTTCAAGTTATCGACTCTTTATTTTTCAAAACAATATGGAATATAAGAAGGAAACTTACAATAAAAATGTACCATAAAACGGGACTTGCCGTAAGCAGTAGCACACAAGTTATCAAAGAGTGAAAAGCATTCAGAGAGCAATCATTGGAAATCAATAGTCCAAAGAAAGACAGAACTCAACAACTCACTTTGAATTCTGCTCTACTTCATGAGCCGTTGACTCCAACTTCAACACAGAATCAGAATCTTGAGTTCTTATAATCTTTGTTATAAAGAATCGAATCCTCTAGAACAATTTTGGAATTTGAGTCTTAACTAAGCTATCACCAAGATTCTTGAATATTTGAGATTCTTCATTTTGTGACCAAATGGTCTCCAAGAATATTGCCAAGACAAGGAATTATTGATTAGCATCAATTTGAGTTTCTGTTGATCTATCTTCCTTGTAAGGAGATATATTGCGCAGGGATTTACAGATTCATCAATCTGCGCAATGGATTTCTTTTCTTGACTAAGGGAGCTTATGATTAAACTTCAAGTCGAAATTCGCGTTTCATTCAATTAGCCAAATGAATAAATCAAATCTCTTACTTATCAGAAAGGAACTGGAGGTAACTAGTGGATTTTCACATATTATTTTAAACACAGCGAGCACATTTACACAGGAAGCACACAAGGGACAACTAGGCATCGCAACGTACACAACAAGACTCCTCAATATCAACAAACCAAGATGAGGACATAGCACCTTAAACTTCGAGGAGTAGAAATAAAGTTTTAACCTCTTGAATACTTTACAGATCTTTAGAATTAATGAATTTTTGTATCTATTTTTGTATCTTGTAATTATAAAATTTTGAGTTATTAAACTGACTTGCAGGCGAACGTAAATACTGGCATGCACATATTGAGTATGGAATAACTACATCTATTAAAAAAAGTGCAAATTTCTATATTCACAATCTATATCAGATTTTCTACAATAGTTGTTTTCTACTATTATTAAGCCAAACTTAGGTTATAAATTTTGCATGTATAGTTCCTTCCGCATATAAATTACCAGGTTGAAATAGAATGCAATAATTCCATTTTTTTCTGGACTCAGAATAATCTAAAATTTGAAGATACAATAAAATTTCAAAATTAAATTCTATGACAGTTAATATATTAAGTCTAATTCGTGCACAAAAAACAAAATAATAGAATAAAACTATAAAAAATATGACGAAAAAACAAACAAACAGAAACAAAACGATCACAATTTTGCATTTATTGAAAGCACAACACTGTATAAGGTAAGAAATATGTCAGACGATTTTGATCGACTTACTTTTGTAATTCTCGTTTGGCAATTATAATTATTCATCCGATAATAATGTAATGAAAAAATTGAACCTCTCGTTTCAGGCGGCCATCTTCCAGAGGTTCACGACCGCCCGTCCCAACAAATTCCTGTGCGGGGGCTCTCTCATCAACACCCGATACATACTGACCGCTGCCCACTGTTGCGTCAGTGGACCGACCACCGTTGCTCTGTAAGTCTTTCGTTGTGGATTCTCGCTTCTTCAACACCGCTCAATTTTTTCTCACTTCTTTAACACCACTCAGCTTTTTTTCATAGTTCGCAATATTGCTACATTTTTTCTATTTTTTTAACATTGCTCAATTTTTTATTTCTCACTTCTCTTACAACGCTCAATTTTTTATCTTACTTCTTTAACACCGCTCAGTTTTTTTCTCACTTCTTTAGCACCGCTCACTTTTTTTCCCATTGTTTGTAATAATAATAATTTTTTTATTTTTTTAAAATTGATCAATTTGTTATTTCTTACTTCTTTTACAACGCACAATTTATTTTCTTACTACTTTAACACCACTCAGTTTTTTTTTCTTACTTCTTTAACACTTTTCGTTTTTTTTTTTCAGTTTGTAATATTGCTAAATTTTTTCTAGTTTCTTAACATTATTCAATTTTTTTATTTTTCACTTCTTTAACACTGCTCAGTTTTTTTCTTTGTAATATTGCTAAATGTTTTCTATTTTTTTAAACTCTATTCAAATTTTTAATCCTTCTCAATTCTTTACTCGCTTTTTTAAAAAATACTCTCCTCGATTCTTTTAACAGTGCCCATTGAACACTTTTAATTCCTTTTTTTAATTGCTCACAGCATTTTAATTCTTTTTAATTTTTTTAAAAAAATATTGCTAATTTTTTTCCCTTACGCTTTTAACATTGTCCAGTTTTTTTTTTTTTTTCAATTCTTTTAACTATTCAATTTTTATCCTCACTTTTTTTGAAACATTGGATTTTCTTTTCTCTATGTTTTTAACATTTCTCAATTCTTTATCCGCCCAGTTTCTAACAGTTCTCTGTTCTTTTTTCATTTTTTTAAATATTTCTTAATTCTTTTTTCCCTACATTTTTAATATTATTCAATTTTTTCATACATTGTAGCTTTTTTGCACATTTTTTTAGCAGCGTCGCCCTTTCTTCCACTTTTGTTTAAAACTTCTCAGTTCTTTTTATGCAAATGAATTATTTTTTTAAGAATTCTTTAATACTGATAATTCCTTTCTCTTAATTCTTGACAGATGTTGCTATCTTTTGCTAAAATATCTGAATTTATTTTTATGTATCTATGAATTTGTTTCATGTTTAATGAATTGAAAAATCTTTATTGTTTTATTTTACTAATTAAGAGAAGCATTACATTTTCTACAATTTTGTTTCAGCAATGTGTATATACAATTTGATTGCTTTAGAAGAGTTTTCTTGATTTTTATTTTATTCGTAACTTTTATAAATGTAACATGTTTTGCGCAACTCGTTGTGAACATTTTTCAAAATTAATTTTTAACGAAACACGTAATAATGTTTTTATTAAAGTATTGAAATTAAGAATAATTTTATCGTTTTATCACTATTGTTCAAATTACAACCAATTTTTTTAAATTTCGAGGGAATTACAGTTAAAATTTAACTTCATAAATAAACAACAGTGAAAAAATTTTTAAGTTCCTCCATTTTTAACTACTGTTTATTGTAATACAATCTGTGGCCCTTACTGAATTTTTGAAAAAATGTGTAGTGTAACACAACATTTGATGAAGTCATAAGTAGAACAATCAAGATAAAATTATTAACACAAAACAATGTTATGGACAAAAAATTAGAAATTTAAGGAGATTTTTTTCGTTTTTTTTTACATTTAACATTTTTCAACATTTTTTTTCGAATTATTATTCAGATTTCTGATGGGAAATAAGTAAGGGATAAAAAGAGAAATTATCCATCCTGATGTGATGGATAGTTTAATTCTTTTCTTGGATTCGTTTAGAAACTAAGAGGAATCGAGTACACTTTGTAAATAGCTGTGTTTATTTCTAACGTCCAAACAGAAAATTAATTTTCCGTTAATCAAAGGTACCTAAACTCATTTTCATGTTTTCTGTATCACTGTAACAGACATACCCCATTTTCTAGTTTTTTCCCCCATTCTTACTATTGCTTTTTTAAAATTTGAATGCCACTTTAACGTGTTTAGATGCCATATTTTCCCCATCGCTTGCTTTTTATATAGCTGATTCTACAAACGGACATATTTACTAATAGCTTATGACTGAATTTTCGAATATAGCTATTAAAATAACATATTTGTCTATTTATAAAAAATTGGTTAAAATTAGGATTATATAGATAATTGTTTATCTATACTACTATTATAAATGTGAAAATTTTGGATGGATGGATGTTGGGGTTCAATTACGCCAGAACGGCTGAAGAAAATTAGATGAAATTTAGCAGATAGATAGATTATAGTCTACAGAAGAACATAGGCTAATTTTTATTCCGTTTAATTGAGTGGCTCATTTTTTATTAATTAAAAACTAACTTTTTCGCTCAAAAATAAAAAAATAAAAAATCTGAAAACATCTGCCTGAGCTTTTTGAATCGTTTGTTTTTATTTTTCTATTTCCGGTGTTCTTTTAATAATATCTTACTATTCTAAAGGAATGTTTATTACATTTTTTTCTTACGCTTTTCTTGTGTTAATATAATTCGTTATTTCCTATTCATTTCTCTTGATTTTTTTCTTGCTGTACTTATTTATTTTGCCTATTTTCATCATTTTCGATTAAATTTTAAGTGCATTCCATATTACTGCATTTATTAATATTTTTTTCTATTTTACGTTAATTTGCTGCAACGGGCATCTAGGCCTTGAGATTGGAAATGCTATTTCGCTAAAATTTGGTGGCAATCTATTTTTTTGGTGAAAATGACTATATATTAAAATTGTTCCACTGTGTGTTTTTGTAATTAAATTGCATTTGTGTTAGCTATATACTTTTTATATATGCTTAAAGTGGTATGTTTCCGTTAGCAACTAATTTAGAATTCCGCCAAATTTTCTCAAATTTCTGTGGCAATTGTTCGTTTGCACCCGACAAACGGAAAAGTACCCTTACGGTTTTAATAACATAACATCCCCCCACGCTAATGATGTTAGACGTTTCGGTTATTTCAAACGATTCCGTTTATTTTTGTAGTGTATGATAAATTTAAAATTAAACATTGTTCATTAATAGATCTTTTGATTCCTTCAGAAGTGCTTTTGAATGAAAATAAAACAGATGAATTGAAACTAAAATTTTCTAATCTGCATTGCGTTACCCCAGCTGGAGCTTAAAATTCACGTCTTTGCGTTGCTCCAATTGACGTTGAAAATTTTTGCATACTTACGGTTTTGATAACATTTTAGACTGTCAGTTCTCACATATACATATCAAAATTTCCAAGCGTACGAAGTCGCGGGTAAGAGCTAGTAATCTATAAAATCATAATTTCGCCACATAATCAAAAATAGCTTTCACTGCAGTAAACGAATTAAATGAGATTAAGAAAAATTTGTTTTTAATCTACTAGTAGCATAAATAATTGTAAATGTTGTTTGCAAATATTGTTTTGAATATAAATTATATTCAAAATCTGAATTCTATTCTAAAATCTGTATTCTGAATTCTATTCTAAAATCTGTATTCTGAATTCTGTTCTAAAATCTGTATTCTGAATTCTATTCTAAATCTGAAAACATCTGTCTAAGCTTTTTGAATAGTTTGTTTTTATTTTTCTATTTCCGGTGTTCCATTCCATATGTTTAATGATAGCTCGTCCATTAGCACGACACCAGTGTTAATGCGCCAGCACCTGATGCCAATATTTGGTTACTATTTATACTATATTACATTGTCACTAACATCTAGCGACCACCTTAGAGCTTGGCAATAGCTTGTCGTACCATTTTAACCTAGTTAGGAATGATTTCCTTTTTCCAGGCGCAAATGCGCCAAAGTTTTGAGTCAATGTTTGGCTTATATTATACTACTTAGTCGCTAATATTTAGCCGCGACATGATGACCGATACCATTCTAATAATAGAGTATCTATCAATTAAAAGAGTTTCGACGATGAGGGGTTGATTTTCCACTCTATACATCAGAAGATAAACATTTTATATTTTCGCTTAAGTTTATTAAACAATTTTTGACTTACACAAAATGGAACACTCATAGTATTATCTACAGCACGTGTTTACAATTTTTTAGACCGGCATCCTCTTTCCTGGTACGCATGGGATCCAGTGCCAACGACGGTGGTGACATCTTCTCGGTGTCGAAGGTGAAAGTCCACTCCAACTTCTCGTTCACCGGCCAGTTCAACGACATCGCTCTCATGAGATTGACCACGGACCTGCCTTCCTACACGCACCGCATAGCCCCCGTGTGCCTCCCTTACCCCACTCTGCTGGAGGACGATCTGGTGGATCGCATGGCCACTGTGGTCGGCTGGGGATCCATGTACCTGGGTTCGTATACCAGTAGCTGATTTCAGAAATTATGTTGTTGTTGTTACTAATGACACTTGCAATGGTCAAGCGTGCTGACTACCGTCAGAAATTTTAAGCCGAATGAGTGTCTCTTGTTTTTCAGAAGAGCCAACTAGGGCCAAAAGTACAGCTTAGCTACACACTCACCACAGTTGCTTGCACAGCGCCTTTTTACAGAGGGGGCACATTCACACACCTTACAGATAGAACACAGTTGAACAAGCATGCCGAAACGGGACTCTAATCTACGAGCCCAGATCACGGGGAAAACTCGCTACCTTTGTGGCAGGACACCGGCTCAGAATTCATTTGAAAACTTGTCGTATTTCAATTTAAAATAAATTTATTAAGAGAACTAATTTTCTAAATTAGATGAAATTGGGTATTAGAATGTTTTTCATCATATATTATTCTCATTATTTCACCATTTCTTAATTTCATCCTCGGATCGAAAAAATTGCGAAGATCCTTTAATGAACACATAGTTACAACAGAATGGGTCGAATTCAATAAAATTAGCGAAAGACTCATTATGGATTGTGACTTTTAATTCAAATGGTATGGTGCAACATTTAATTATTTAGAACTCACTGTATTCACTCTTTTAAATATGCATACCAGAATTTTAGTCATATTATAAAAAAATTGAATGATGATTTATATTAAAAATGCTTGACTGGTAACTTGACAATAGTTACATTCTCAATGAAATGGAAGGGGTGGGATAATCCTTTAAATGTCGAATAAGTTGTATGCACACATTTTTTTAACACGACCATCAAAACTGCATGACGGTTACAGTTTTATGCATTAAAGACGAAATCCTAGATAGAATTGGTTAAACTTTGTGTTTGTCCTCAAGGAAATTCTTAGTGTTATGGAGATTCAGTAATCCCAAATTTTTTCCTGCAATTTTCATAAAATCTTTTTCATTTTGTTGTTGATAAATGCAAACTGTTCAGAAATTTAAATTTAAAAATTATTTTCTTGCTCAGAAAATTAAAGTTTTAAATTATTTTTTTTAATTACTAATTTTCCAAAAATTTTCTTATTTCATTTTCAATATTTCCCAACCAGATTTTTAAAGAATCTTCTTAATGAACTTAATGGAATTATAAATTCGATTTTATATAACTAAATTAGTTTCAATGCAAAAAAATGTTTACTCAAAACATTTTCAATTTTTTTTAGAAAATACCAGATATTTTAACTTTTATAATTTATATTTTTTAAAGATATTTTTCAAACTGTTGCCTAATTCTGTTAATGCTGATATTTCTGTGACCACAGAATTTTTTAAGAAATAGTTTGAATAAACTGTTTAACATTTTAAAATAGACATGATTTTAGAAGAATAAAACTAAAGAAAATGGGCTTTAAGACTCAACGCAGTAATATTATTACTAAACTAACCTAATTAATACCAGATATTTTTCTCAACATAAACTAAACACTTTTAAGCAAGATAGTAATGATTTTAAAATTTTTATTGTTTTCATAGATAATAATCCCGATATTTAATTTAGATAGAATTAAAAAAATAATTGAAAAAATAACATTTTTTTATTTTTTTTAATATTTTATAACTGTTATATTTAGTGAATAATTTCTAATTTTTCCCCTTCAAATGTTTATCAGTGATACATGATCAATTTAAACACTTTAAATAAAATATAAATTTAAAAAAAACATTTGAAACAAGCAAAATTTCTTGAAAAAAGAATTAAACAAGACTGGATTTTTAAAGCCAGTATACAAACCTTTATAATTATCAAATCTAACATAAAACAAAATTATAGTCGAAGAAAAAGCTATAAATTTGACCTTGGGGAATTTAAAAGGTTTACAGAACATAAACGCAGTCATTAATTTTTGTGCCACTAAGAAATAACAATTTTTGGCCAAATAACAATTTTTATAACTGTTTAAAAAACCATAACTATTTTAAGCAAAAATGTTTAATCAAATTTTACCAAAGATTGATCGTTTGTTTGTCTGTATTTTCTCATTAATGAAAACATAACTCACAAATTAACAGCTGAAATAAATGAAAATATAGAATTTTTGGTAATTATTTTTTAACGAAATTTTAAACCAAATCCTTTAACGGATTGACCTTTTCTAAACGATTTATAAAAATATGCATTTGTTCTTTGGGTGCAGTAGAATATAAAAGTTTTTTTTTTCAGATTATTAAGAATTTTCAAAAATATAACAAGAATTTCTCTGTAGATATTAACAATTCTCTAATATAGAAAACCAAACATTATAAGGATGTAAGCAAAATAAAATAAATCTATAGTAAGAAATATAAAAAAAGTTTAAAGTCAATTCCAACTTCAGTCAGCAAAGAAATTTTTTATTTTAGTGACTTTTTATTCAACAATTACGTTTAATATAAATAATTTATCAAAAAAATATTGATTTTTCACAAGAATTGAACTCGCATTTTTAACCTTCACATGAAAAATACTGAAATCCTTGCATTTTACTTACTGAGCCACTGCATGCTGATATCAATTTTCATTACAAACTGTTTAAAGTATTAAAAATTAATTAAATTTAATTAATGAACTAATATTTGAAAAAAACTCTATTAAACAGCAAGTGTCATCCACTACAAGTTAAAAAGTTGTATTTGAACTCAAGTAGATGGAAAAAAACTATTTTATTGCGATTGAAGATAAATAAATATATATAGGGAGAGTGTGAACTTTTAATAGGAATTAAAATATATCAATAAAATGATAAAAACAATGGAAAATGTTATATGCATTTTTGAAAACGATAAAGTTTAAAATTTAAAAGGCTTTCACTAGACACTTACTACTCATTAAGTATACGTTTCTGTTTATAAAAAAGGTTTTGATTTTTTACTCTCAATGATAAACAAATTCTGTTATAAATGTAATATCTGCACAAGAAAAAAGATAGAAAAACAGTGGCTAATGATATGCATGCAGCTTATAGAACATCTGCTTGTATCTGGAAGCTGAAAATCAATTATTATGGTTGAAATCTCAAAAAGAACAACAAGAACAACAAAAAAGAATTTTAGACTGGCAATCAATAGCAAAAAAGTGCTATAACACACACGCATAGTATTTTAGATGACGAAAATACTATTTAAATGCTTGTTACGTAATAATAGTGTTTTTTCATGTTCACACGTATTGAAATAGTATTTCATTGAATTGAACCCCCCCCCCCTTCCTCTCTCACACACATCATCGTCATTATTATCCATTTATATTTGTTTGATAGAGCATTTACGGTTTTACCTCATAGAATCACGAAACACCCCCAATTAACTTTTCCCATTGTTTTCATTTGTTTGAAAGGAAACTAGTGAGTTGAAAACATTGAGTTAATTTTTTTTTAGAATTTTGAATAGAAATAACTGCAAAGAAAAGTAACAGTTTTAACAGTATATGAAGTTTTTTTTGTGTGTATTGGTATAAAATAATTCTTACTCGATTGTTATTTCAGCAAAGAATAACAAAATGTGTATAATTCCATAGCTTTTTCAGGAAATTTTGTGGAATCACAACCTTATAAATTGTAAATCATTATATAGCATATTTTTTTTAACTCTCGATCAAAACTGTGATTATGATACCAAAATACTATATTTTAAAAATCTGATGGTGAGGTCTTAAATTTCTCTCTCATATTCTTAATAAACAGATTATTCCTTAGCCTCATTCTGATTACGATTCTGGACTTTGATCATGGTCTTGAATGTCTAAAAAGTGCTAAGGTTTTTATTTTCAGAGCCCTGCATGAGAGGGTTTTTATTTCGTAGAAAAAAATATGAATATGTATTTTATGTACCTTTTTTTCAAATGATTAAAATCAAAATTAAAAGTATTACTATAATTTTGGCAATTGGATCGCTTATCAAATTTTGCTTATTTAAATCATTTCATTTTTCGTTTTAACAACAAACCGACAGATGATCAATTTTTTCACCGATTTAATTCAAAATTCAAAAGAATCTACACTTCAGATAGTAACACTATATACTAAACTCTATCAACATAAGTATTTACATTTTGTGGTTATCATGTTCATTTGTATTCAGACAACCAGACAGACAGAATTCATGTGAATAATTCATTCAAAATCTCATAGAAATCTATAAATTTGGAACTATGTATTTGTATCAAATGGGGTTTTACCGCATATCTGAAAACGGTCTTGTTTTGTCGTTTCCGTAGACAGGCATAAAATCACTTCATGTACTTGCTATTAAAATCTTTCGTTTATTTCAAACAATACACAAGTAACACCCTGACCCAATCAGAGGCTATGCGGTAAACTTGATGGGTTAGCCGAAGAAAAACCCACCGTACTGAAGGCGAAAAGATGAAGCAGAATATTTGGACATCTTTTTATTTTCTCCTGGGATGTCACAAAACGCAAAATAAATACTTAGCACAACAATTAATGGTAGGAAATAAACAATCAGCACTTCTCGGTGACTTGAATAGACAGCATCTTTATCAATCGACTCTCATTCTGCCAATCTTTTCAAGTTTCACTCAGCTACTACGCCACCTGGCGGTCACCGGTAATATGATCCTTCACGTCTTTACATCACCTAGCACAAAAGAACAAACGACATTTGATGATACTGAACGCTTGCAAACAACAAAGGACCATCTAGATCAGGGGTTCTCAAAAGATGGGTCGCCGGATGTGTCCAGGGGGTTCACGAGATGTGGAAGAAAAGTTTAAAGAATATTAATTTATTGCTGTTGTTTTCATTAAAAAAAAGAGTGAGCGTAAAGCTTTTAATACACATAGAAGTTGGTTTTTGTGCTCCATTAGTCAATGGGATATATGAGCTTCTTTGGTATTAAACAATTTTTAATGTCTGGAATGAGCCTTGTAACACACAAAACAATGCCATTTTCCAGAGTCAAACGATTTCTTGATTTTGTTTTTAAATTTACCATTATGGAGAATCCTTGTTTACAGTTGTAATATGTAGAAAATGGCATCAACGTTTTTAATACTGTTGTGGAGAGTTCTGGGTATTCCTTTTTAATACGTACCCAACATTTGTTGACATAAACTTTGTCAAAAGTTACTTTAGCTGACTGATCACTCGAAATCTCTATCAGTTGATCATGATGACGGACACTTAGCTCAGCTTTTGTTACGGCTTGCTCCCTGAACGGATTGACTTTCTACACAACCCCACTCATATCCTTAACTGGAATGTAATTTGTAAATTGTCCAATCAAAGTTACGAGATGAGATGATACTAGTGAGAAGAGAGATAAAGTGTCAAGGGATGTGGCGCCAATACCCGACACATACTGTACGGACTCTTGAGTACGTGTAAAATTTTGAAAATCTCTGTCTAAACTTGAGACAGAGTTAAAAATTTGGGGGGTCACCAAAATACTTAGTCTAAAAAGGGGGTCTCACTGTCTTAAAGTTTGGGAATCCCTGATCTAGAGAAAGCTATTATAATATTGAAATATTGATCCAGGAAAAGAACATTTCATTTACATTACATACTAAATTGGGAAACACTAAAAACGCATCAAATACATTAAATGAACATTAATTTTTTACATTAGGAGATAACTAAAGGCAAAGGCTCTCATTAATAGAATATTTATTGACTGGAGTTTTTAAGGGTTCTTCGACGTCAAGATAAATACAATTTCTTGGTCATCTAAGTATTTTTTTAAAACAGTTTAGCTGATATAAAGTAACAGATAACAGACAGACATAATTCGTTGCTTTTCCAACCATCTTTAAGATACAACAATTAATATTTATTTAAAACTAGCCGCCTTTGGCGACCAGTCGGTTCGCCAGTATTAATGCTCGCTAAAATTTTCATATAATATTTTATGTAGCTGCGTCTCATAACAGGTTTTTCACCAAAATATTTTTAAACCAAACAAATTTTGATAATCATATTATTTATTTATAGTATTATTGTATTCAGATGTTCTGTTCATTGTACTACTCCTCTTTCTGTTTCTATCCGAGCAATGATTGTCCCGGAATTGATATTTTACTTAAATGGTGGAGGGAAAGGTCTAAAATGCTACGTTTTTATAGAATAAAGAGATTCTAATTTTCATAAATGTAAACACACTAAACAAATAAAGACACAATTGGTTTTCAAGAGATGCGAAAGTTTAAAAACAGTTTGGAAAATGCCGCGCATAAAGGAAATAATGGTGACACACACACACCCTTCTTTTCTTTCTTTTTTTTTCTTCCCTGTCCAGACTTTATTTTGAGCAGGCATAAATTAAATATCCATACAGACTAATAATGCAAGCAACCAACTATTTTCTTTCTTTTTTAAACATCCCGTTATCTATGAATGAAAACCAACTGACTTCGCCTATTTCTTTCTAAACAAATCATAATTTATTACTTCCTGCAATCTCACTCAGTTGGTGTGGGGGAAGGAAATGAAGATTTTTGGCGGGAAAGTAAGAAAAGTGTCGTTTTAACTGTTTTCCTTGCAGTTTTTTCATTTTTCTCTCCATAAGAGCCATCCTCGTGTCTTAACGAAAATATTATTTAAAAATTAGCCGAATCGGTCAAGCCGTTCTCCAGTTTTGCGCTTAGCAACGCATTTCGAGGTCCATTTTTAATAATATAGATCATGTAAATTAAACTCTTATCTCTTGGACGAAATTTTTTTATGTATAATAAAGCCGGAATTTATTTTGTCTAATATTAATTCTGATCTTCAGTGAAATATAATGTTATTTACCAATGCCTTTATTATGTTTTTTGTAGGTGGAGAGCATCAGGACCAACTGCATGAAGTGTCGATTCCTATTGTTTCGACAGACGATTGCGCCCTGGCTTACTCTCGGATCAAAAGCGCCGCCTTTCTTGCAAGGGGTTCCACTCATGTCTTATGTGCTGGTCTTAAAGAAGGCGGGAAAGATTCCTGCAAAGTATGGATCCAAGTCTTTTGATAATTAATACATAGTATATAAAATGAAGTCTCTGGAAACGTCTGAGTGTTTGAACCACAAAACCTCGAGAAATATTAAACGGATATTGAAAATATTTATACCATTTTGTAGAGTATTTATTGGAGAAGGCTTTAGAGCATTAAAGTCAAACCAGAATTCTAAAAAAGGAGTTTCATAATTTTAACGTTGCCCTTAACCTCAAACTGCTCATGTGCAAACAGCAATAGCTGTGGTATTCACATGCGTTATATTTCTTTGCTTACGTCTGATTTTAAACAGCGATTCAAATTATGTCCCCCCCCATCCAAAAAAAAAAGGAAATTCAAGTTTGACTAGAAGAGGAAAGAATAGTTCGGTTAGCGAATATTTAGAGAAATAATGTCCACACTTAGGGAAGGAGAGTCCTTTAATGAGCGAAATAACTATATTTCTTTAAATCGCACTGCAACTGAATTGCGGAGACCGAATGAATCGCCTGAGGAGCGAAACGATCGCCTGTCTTTTGTCTACGGAAAATATCATATTTTTTTTCCTTTTAACATATAAATATTTCTGAATGTGTGCTATAAAAAATTGCTTTGTAGCTATTTCTGATAATTCACATTTTTGTGTTTGTTTGATGTTGATTAGCATGCCCGTATTATATCGGGTGGAGGTTACACTGAAGTTTAAAGTTAATTTTTCTTCTTGCTATCTCACGGGCAACGCCGTGGGGGTACTGCTAGTGTTTTTATATATTTAATGTCTTACTTATTGATAGACACTTATATACAGTCTTCAAAAATGGTCAAAAGGAATTTTTTTTTACTTACTCCTATACGAAATGAAATATCTGCTATAACCCGATGGCAATATTTTGAGGTTTAACCCTGAGTTTTCAGATTCGGGTCCTGATCGTTAGTGGGAGATTGACGCAGATAAAATCTTTTAATGATCAAAATCCATTTGCTATTCTGGCTTAAAAATTTATTGAGCAGGTACCAACTCTATAGCTTTCTTATTATATAAACTAGTTCATTACAGTTTTTGAAAATTTTATTGATTTTTTTATATTAATATCAAAATTAATCTGGATTGTAAAAGAAAAAATTATGACTACGGCGAAAATGGTGGCTTTGAACAATAATTTTGAGAGCTCTTCCTAAATTCTCGTACATTTGCATTTTTGTTCGTGATACTTTTCATTGTTTCAGAATCCTTATGTATGTTTATAATCGTTCATATATTGACTCCCCTCAGATTAATGTAAAAATGATTGTGATATCTGACTAATAAGGGCTCTCATTCATTCATTTAATTTTTTTGCCAATATTATTTGCCACAATTATATTGGTGAATTAGAATGTCGGCGTCCTGACCCAGAGGTAGCACATCTTCCCCATGATCTGGGCGTCCCATATTTTAGTCCCGATTAGGGCATGGTTGTTCTTCTGTGTTCTGTATTTGAGGTAAGTGAATGTCCCCCCCCCCTTGTAAAAAGGGGCTGTAAAGCGAATGTGATGAGTGTGTAGCTAAATCGTACTCATGTCCCTAGTTTGCTCTACTTCAAAACAAGAGATGCTCCTTTCGGCTTAAAACTCGCTGATGCCTCGACGAAACTTGTCCATGGCAAGTGCTATTGGAAACAACAACAGAATTTCTACTATAATACAAATTTTTAATTAAATTTACTTTGATTGATAAATGTTTAAATAAATACTTGTTAGTATTTTGTTGTTGTTTTATTCCTGCCTCTTTTTTAATTTTTAAAAATGAAAGGATCAAATGATTTTTCTTAAATCTACTTTAACTTTACTGTTTTTATAAATAATGATATTTTTTTGTTAATTTCTAATTAACCCCTTAACCGGTTTGCCCGTAAGCCGTGCGTGCATCGATTTATCGAATTTTGATAGTTTAAACAAAAAATAAGTCATTCATAACAATTATAATTCAATAGTAAAATGGCTTCGAATACGTAGATAAGCCAAGTATTCCATGGATTTCCATTTGAATCAAAATAAGAAAATATTCCCAAAATAGAAGGTGATAGGATTATATAATAATATTAAACAAATAAACATAAACTCCAATTAGATATGTTTTTAGAGACAACTATTTCATTAACCAATACAGAAAAATCTTTTTCCAGAATTTATTTTTGACATTATAAAATTATTATCAAAAATTGAATCGTTTCAAAACTTCTTATTCCAGAGTGATTCCGGGGGCCCACTCATGATTCAGCTGAGCAACGATATCTGGACTGTCATCGGGATCGTCTCTTTCGGCTACAGGTGTGCGGAACCCGGTTTTCCGGGGGTGTACACAAGGGTCACCCACTATTTAGAATGGATCTACACCAACACTCATGACTGATGTGAAAGCATTCCTTTGAAGAACATAGAAACAGGAACTTTGATTGCATTTCAAATATGAATACACAAATGATCTCAGTTGTGCTATCGAGTATCAATCTGTTTTCTGTAGATTCCGAATTCAATATAAAAAACTATTCTTAAATTTCCCCCCTTTAAATTAGTGTTCCAAAAGGCGACAAATCTTTAAAACTTACTTCAGAAATGACTCCCTTACATATACTCTATCAAAGCATCTAGGAATAGCTGAATGAATTTCATTATGATAGCACTTAAGAGAAAGAAGTTTCAATCCTTATTAACATCAGCGACCCATCATGGAAGTGGAGGTAATTCAATACCACAGTCTTAATTTTTGAACCCTGAAGGCGAGAGCTAATTATTAAATAGGAAGCTCCTTAATTTCTTAGTATCTGTAATGTCCGCGTTGGAAGCAAATAAAAATTAGAAATAATATTTATTCAAGAGAGATAAAAATAAATTTTTGATTTTTTTTTTCATGAAATGGAATCAGAATTTACTGATAGTGGGCTGAAAAATTTAAATTATCTTGTTATTCTATAGTTAGAAGTGGATACACCACAAAAGAAACAGAATGAATTGAATAATGATTTTCAAGCGTCGAAAATTCCTTTTATTTAAAAAGAAACAAATGCGAAAAGGCTGAAACACAATATTGTGAGACATTAAGCTTATTTCTGATCATATGACCGATAAAATATGAGAAAGAAAATATTGCTTTTACTGTTGTAAAAAAATGCTTTTTCATATGCCGGCCGTGTCCCTAAAAAAGTTTATACGAAGTCTTCGTTGTCAATCCAATAAAATCACGGCTTAGAAGAAATTGCACAACAGAATATAGTTGATCCCTCAGGACCATTATGGCTATTCATAACAGATACAACGATTAATTCTACCCCCCCCCCCCTTGATTCATGATTCATTCGAACATTTTAAAGCCATAATTCCATTCTTCGTCTTTTTTTTCTATAAGTCTTATAAATCAAACTACCGAAAAATTATGGTTTCATGAAAAATGACATGTTTCATTTCCATCTTTTTAGTATTAACGGCTACTTCCTATTTTCGTTTACTTTTTGTATTAGTTTGTGCATTTCCGATATTAAAAGTGCTTCAACCTTGAAAACTGAATAAACTCAAATCCATTTTGCAACAAACGATTTATTATGTAGATATATGTTTAAAAAAACGTAGTGTGATTGACAGTTCTTTTCATTTCGTAACGAACGATTTAAAGTGTAGATTTATGCTAAAAAACATAACATTATTAGCTTATCAAAATAACCTTAGAGTTTACTTATTAACATTTCTCGGAAACAGCTGTTCAATAACTGGAAAATGCTTACTTTAGAATATTTCTCGTTTGCAAAGCTGCCTCTAAATATGAATCTATATTAAATGTGATTATCATGCACAAAAAAAAAATTAAAACTTGTTTATCTTTTTATTTGTAATCTGTTGTGTGTTTTATAAGTGTTGATATTAATTAAAAATGTACAATGAATGAGTAAAAAAGAATCGTAAAATAGTTTATCAAGCCTTACATGTATCAATTTATGTTTACAAAAAAATTTGAAGAGTGTTTATAGTAAAAAATTCCGTGTATTTTTCAGATTTTATTCGTATAATTATTAAATATTTTTTTAAAAACTTTTATTGTATTTATATGATATGAAAACACCTTTACTGCAGTTATTAAAACTATTCATACGTATTTGGCATGATTTTAGTTACTTGAGAATACGATTTGTGGTTTGAAACTTGAAGATTATTGAATCACACCATATATATTATTTCGTATTTGTATATAAATGCTTAAGAAACAAACAAAAAATGCAATTTTGTAATGTAAACAATCTATTGCTTCTATATATACTGACTTTTACTTCAAAAAGTGTTTCATAAAAATTAATTTAATATATAGATTATTATTTCTTAATTATTCTAATTATTCTATTCAATTATTATTTCTTAATTATTCTAATTATGATATTCAATTAATTATTTCTTAATTATTCTATTCAATTATTATTTATTAATTTCCAAAAAAATTCTTTTTAAGAATTCCCATTTATTTATTGCTAAATTTCAGCGATTTTCATTGCTCAGAACTTATAAATTATCTTCTTTATTCACGTATTCTGCACTTTATAATAAACTTATTAGCCATATTTCGTTTGACGAATTCAAATGATCCATATTAATAAAAATGCAACTCGAAATGCGTTGCTAAGCGCAAAACTGGAGAACGGCTTAACCGATTCGGCTAATTTTTTAAAAAATATTTTCGTTAAGGCACGAGGATGGTTCTTATGGAGAGAAAAAATTAAAAAACTGCGAGGAAAATAGTTAAAACGACACTTTTCTTACTTTCCCGCCAAAAATCTTCATTTCCTTCCCCCACACCAACTGAATAAGATAGCAGAAAGTAATAAATTATGATTTGTTTAGAAAGAAATAAGCGAAGCCAGTTGGTTTTCATTCATAGATAACGGGATGTTTAAAAAAGAAAGAAAATATAGTTGCTTTTATTATTAGTCGGTATGAATATTTAATCTATGCCTGCTCAAAGTAAAGTCTGGGCAGGGAAGAAAAAAAGTAATAACAGAGGGAAAAAAGGTTTTATAGAAAGAAAAGTAGTGAAAAAAAAGGATAGAAAAGAAAAGAAGGGTGTGTGTGTGTGTCACCATTATTTCGCCTGTGCGAGGCATTTTCCAAGCTGTTTTTAAACTTTCGCATCTCTTGAAAACCAATTGTGTCTTTATTTGTTTAGTGTGCTTACATTTATGAAAATTTGAATCTCATTGTTCTATAAAAACAGAATTTTAGACCTTTCCCTCCACCATTTAAGTAAATTATCAATTCCGGGACAATCATTGCTCGTATAGAAAGAGAAAGACGAGTAGTACAGTGAACAGATCATCTGAAGGAAATAAAAATAAATGATACTATAAATGAATTATATGATTATCAAAATTTGTTTGGTTTAAAAATATTTTGGTGAAAAACCTGTTATGAGACACAACTACACAAAATATTTGGGAGCAAATTTTAGTGAGCAATTAATACTGGTGAACCGACTGGTCGACAAAGGCGGCTAGTAAGAAATAAAAGTCTCCAACAGAAATATTGTAAGAAATAAAAGTCTCCAACAGAAATATTGTAAGAAAGAAAAAGACTCTACACAAAATTTCTAAACAGAAATTTATTTGAATTAATAACGTAGATATTGCGAATCAACTTCTACGTAACAATAAAATCGGTTGGAAAAAATCATGCTCAAACAGATGCTCTGTCTGTTATTTTTCCACATTACTTTAATAAAAACTAACAGCTACATTAATAAAAACAAAAATCTTATATTTTTGGAAACAGAAATCCATTCAAATATTTTAATCATCAAGGATATTTGCTTGTTGGCAAATATTTTTTTCAAAAGTTGGCTGTTTTAAATTTTTTTTTTATTTCACAAGTGAAAATTAAAAAATGAAATAATACAGATAAGGAATTTAATTATATCATAATTATGTATTTCATAAACTCTTTTAGAACAAAATCGTCATTAATAATATAATAATAATATAGTAATAATATAGAATTACACAACAAATTCCATATCAGATCAGTACACAACCAATTTTTTTTAAAATTTCAAAAAAAAAAAAAAAATACAAAACAGTTTTGGCATTTTTATTCAGCAGAAAAGTTAATTGGTTTTTTAGTTAGTTAGAAAGTTAATCGTTTCCCGTTTCAATTTAAGGCTCAAATTTCAAATTGGATGACAGATATGGAGAATAAGCAGGTGCATAATTATACAACGAATGGAACAGGTGTAAGGCTTTTTAAATAGATATTGTCAGTTAATATATTTCAAAAGCTTAAATTTTAAAAAAATGTTTGTGGAATAATTAAAATTAATTTACCAGCGAATGGTTTTGTTGAAATATTTCTCATGCTGTTATCCAGTGGGTCAATAAAGACGAGTAGTTCATTTTAAAGCATCTGAAATATAAGTACACTGTTCAAGGGGGAAAGTGGCAATTTAATACCGAAAATTTTCAAAAAAATTTGCTTCTTACTTTAATAATTCTATTTTTTAAGATTTGAATTTTGTAACATTAATAATAAATAATAGAATTATATTGTGTTTTATTTCAGCACTTTATAAAAACTATAAATAAAGCAATTTTTAAGAAATAAAAAAAAATTATAATACATTTTTTTAAACAATCTGTTTAAAGCTATAAATAATATTTTGGACAAGGAATAATATTTTTTGGTTTTTAGTCCTAGAAAGTGAAATTGTATTTAGTTTTTAATTTTGCAAGTGTTTTTAAACTGTCCTCCCTTCGATTATCACCTGATGAAAGATTATTTGTTCTTGCAAGAAAGTGAGATTGTATCAACATTACCCAGTTCTGAACAACACCCATGTTCATAAATTAAAGATAATGCAATTTCAAGGAAAGAAAGAGCCAGAAGCAAAACGAATGTGACTTATTTGTAAAAACTATTTATTAAACGAAAGGTAAAGAACAAAAAAAAAAGGCGTTATATGTTTGATATCATTAATAGAACTTGCGATTTTTTTCCCTGGAGCAAAATACAACTCCCCTATTTACAAAAATCAATATTATATGGTTGGCATGATGGTTAATACATAGCATATCACCCAGACCATGCACCATGCAATGCAACCCGTACAATACCTAGACATGCAGAGTATCAAATAATCGACCGGTTCTTGGGGAATATTACACCACTCATCAAGCAATGCTCTCCGAAATTCTGATAGACATTTAGGAGGTGGTTGGCGGGCTGTAACTCATCGACCAAGCATGTTCCACGCATGCTCTACTGGATTCAAGTGCGGTGAGAATGCTGGCAAGTCCATACGGGTGATATCCTCCGATCGAAGGTATTCGTTTACGATATTTGCACGGTGAGGATGGGCATTGCCATCCATAAAAACTAATTCTGCACCCGTGGCACCCCGAAACAAACGTGCATGTTGTTCCAGAATGACGCCCCTATAGATTCGGCCTGTCATGGTTCCGATTTGAACAAGCTGGTCAACTCTTTTGGGAAGAATAATTCCTCCCCAAAAGAGCAATCCAACGCTACCATAAAGGTGTCGTTCAATGGTATTCTTTTTGGGGTAACGGGTACCAGGTGTTCTCCATATGAAAGTCCGGCGAGAATCAGACTTCAAGCTAAACCTGGATTCGTCGGAAAACATCACACAAATCCACGTTGTGGTGTCCACAATGCATGCTCTCTATTCCGCAGGCGACACTGAGTTGCAGTAAGTGGAACACATCTGACAGGCCTATCAGCATGTAGACCAATCTACCCTAAGCGTCTGTGCACGGTCTGACTTCAAACTATCGGTCCAAAGACTGAAGAGAGCTGACGGGACAGATCTAATGCTGTGCTCTGCCTGTTTCTTTTTGGCAGTAACTGCCAAATACCGGTCATCATTTGGCATTGTAACACGGGGGCAACCTGTGCTGTGACGTGTGCTCACATTACCATCATCTTGGAATCGTTGCCAAAGTCTTCAGGTGACACTCTGGGTTATTCCAAGATCCTCGGATAATTCCAACTGGATACACCCACATTCCAAACGATCGATAATTTTATCACGTAAAAAATCATCCAAATGCGTCTTTTATGTCACAACATGCTATTATTACAATGAAAAGCGTAGAGTGCGCTTGCGAACAATTTTCATTATTTGCCTGTATTCCTTATACATCACTCTATTACACTCTCATCATTGTGAAGTACTATCTGTGTCATCTGGTGGCTTCTTGTGATATGCATAGGATTTTAGAAGATGTCTGTAGTTATTTTACAGGTGATATATGCCTTTCAGAGTTCTATTTCTGCGTGACTCTGAATATTCCTTAATGTATGGACTTGAGTGTATCTGCATAATTTTAATTCTCTATTCCATCGGGAAGTTAGTTTATAATCAATCGTAGACATTAGTCCAAACAGACAGACAAGAAAACACGTTAAAAAATTGCCGCTCCTTATTATAAGAAAAGTTGCACTTGTAATCATGAATTTCCGTAACATCGTTTATTTAAGATATGAATGCAAAAACACAAGTATAAAAAAGTGAAATCGTTATTTCTTTGTTTCATATCTATATACACTCTCGATTGTTTTTATCATTGAAAATAATACATATACTATAATACTGATTTTTTATTTTCTTTTTCGATGAAATGACCATACAAAGGCCCAACTAAGTAGTAATTAAAATTTCTTGCACAAAATTTGAGTCTCATCTCCTAATTTCTTAAAAAATTTCTCTTTTATCCGTTTTTGCTGTTTTACGTATTCATTGAAAAATGAAAAGAAAAGTATATTTTGTTCGATATAACCTTTGAAATGACTTCAGACAGTTTTGTTTCACTTTTAAATTAACATTAAGTTTTTTTTTAACTTTCTTGTATACACAGAAGAGAGAAAGTCTGGAAATCGCCAAAAAATTCTAACTTTGGGATGAACGAATCTCTACTTTTCTGATCTCCCTGAATTCAAAACAAACATTTTTAGAAAATATCTATTTCTTGTCTGTAACAAAAATATAAAACACTCTTAGTTAAACAAATGAAAGTTGGTATACGGTCTTTATACCACATTTGTAAATTTCTATCAAATTTTCAGTAGAATCAATGCATAGGAAGTCTATCTGTCTATTTTTTCGAATATAACACGATATCTATAAAATAAAGAGAACTAAATAAAATTCGATTCACAACTTCAACATGTATAATATATTGTGGTGGAATGTAGATTATTAGAATCCTTGCAGGAAGAAAATGGATGGATGTTTTCTGAAACATATTTTTTAATAACCACACTTACACACTAAACAAAGACACGACACGACAAGACAAAACATTTTCACGCGCAGCTCAACAGAACAGCGTCATCTAATTTACTCACAGCCCCAATGAGCTATGAGATGCTTACTTAATCTCGCATCTAGTATTCAAAAGAGAAGATAAGAGCAATTATGTAACTGCTACAGTATCAAATTTTCAGCCAAATCCAACAAAGCGTTAACCGTCTGTCGTATGCATTTTCAGAAACATATTAACGCAATAAATAAAAAAAGGCAGTGACTTTCCTATATCACATTTGGTAAAGGATTTTGCGACTAAAAGTGTTGATTTTGTCAAATTTTTGCTCTAATTTTTTTTCGAAGAATTAATATAAAATTTAAATTCTATTTTCGAGTACCAGGAATTTCTCATGCCAAGAATTAACCGCCAAAAAATTCGCCAAGTATCACACTATAGATTTAATAAAAATGTTAGACTCGCGCCAAAGGCTAATATTTCGTAATTATTGCATGCCAACGGCATATAAGACTTTTTCTAGGATGACATTTTTATTAGAGAGTACGCGCGAAAGCTTTGAGGAGACTACTTCTGCTGATTTTCTATAAACCCAAAGGCTGCATTTGGCAACTTGTTGGTTTATAAGAAGTGTTGGTTGCATTATCTCCCATTAAATCTTTTGTGTCGTGATTTCTTAAAATTTTTACTCTTGTTCGAATTATTCAATTCTTACTATTAGTTTACACTCTCCCAATATATATTTTGCTCACATTTTTAGTGGTTAATAAAATACTTTTTTAATCTTCCATTCAAGTACAAATGCATTTTTTAAAACTTGTAGGGGATGACACTTGATGTTAATAGAATTTTTTCAAATATTAATTCATTCATTAAATTAAATTAATTTTTAATACTTTTAATAGAGTTTTAACAGTTTGTAATGAAGATTGAAATCAATATGCAGTAGCTTGATCGGTAAAACAGGGTAATAGGTAATTTTTCACGTGAAGGTGAAGAATGAGGGTTTAATTCTTGTGAAAATCAATAATTTTTTTGATAAATTATTTTTATTAATTGTAATTATTTAATAAAATGTAAGTAGGATAAAATTTTCTTTGTAGTATAAGAAGCAGTAATTCACTTAGAATTTGGCTTGGAAGTAAAATATGTTATTAAATAGGAATTGACATAATTTTTTTACTGTTTATTAAATTATCTTTTCCAAACGAGTCAAATATTCATAATAACATTGTACGATTGAAAACGTAACTGTAATGTTAATGCTTTCTGTAACCGTACATCAACTTTCATAGTTCAATTATTTCATTTCCTTATTCTTCAAACATATTTCGCAAACCATAAACAACAAGTCTTCAAAAATAGAAAAAAAATCACGTGATTAAATATTTGATGAAAATATTACAACAGTTTGGAATTTCGGATCAATAAGGAAATATATTAGTTTAAATTATTCGAAAAAATATTCTTAAAAATTATCGAAATTTATGATAAATAAATCGGTACCTTTAAATAGACAAGATAAAAAAATTTGAAAGCACGTAAAATTATTATTATGAAATAATAATCTTTTTCTAGAAAATTTCAAATTATAACTTAGTTTTTAATTATTTATTTAAAAAAGCGCATATTCTTCTCTTTAAAAATATAGTCTCACCCTCCATACCCGATAGTTTTAGGACATATGTAACGATAGGACAAGTCAATCCAGAATAGCGCCGATATACACGCACGTAGACAACACAATACACAAACACAATGAACATGAACACACATGCACAAACATATTCCTTTTTGTTATTATTAGAGACAGAAAAACTCGAAATGATATTATTCTTACATAGCGTTCTTAGTTATACAAATTGTTTTCAGAACAAAAAACAAATATATCCGAATAACTATATACACTAGGGAGTCGCTGACCAGCTTAAGCTTAAATTCAAAGTTTTGAGAAGAGCTTTACAGATTCAAACAGTTTTGATAAAAGCTATATTTACTCTCGCAAACAAAACATTAGAAGTTTCAGAGAGAACATTTTCCTGTCCTCTGTTACGTCACATTTCAAAAGAAACCACCTGTCAAAATATTGCGGTTGTTTAAAGGCGGAAAGAGATTTAGGATGTTGTTTCTGTAAATACACAAAAGTTTGACGAGATTACGGGTTTTGCCCAGCCTTCAAATGAGTTTACTTTTTAAGAAGAGGAATACATAATAGAGGATTTTCAGTTCGAAGCTATTTCTTTTCAAAGGCAATTTAAATGTAATTATTGAAAACTTACTTATAATTCTGAGTCGTTAAAATAATTACACAACTTTTAATGGAGAAAATAAAAATTATACGAATGCTGAATCTTGATATTTCCCTATTATAAATATAAAACAAACGTCTTTGCATAGTTAAAGTAATGAAATATTTAAAAAAGAAAATTTGAAACTTGTATGTTTGTAATAGAAGGCGTACTATTTCCATGATAGCAACTATACTATCTTGTCTCCAGGTGTAGAAGAAGGTCTTTAATATATTGAAATCCACAATTATGGATTTTAGATCCATTTTTTCCTTTTTTCCCAGACACTTTTCGAAGTAACTAACTTTACATTTTATTAACCAAAAGAAGTTGTCTCTCTAAAATTTTTAACATACTTTCCTATAAAATGATCATATCAGAGAACGCCTTGTATAGCAGTGATTTTCAATAGTTAAGAAACATCACTTTTTGGCTTTAATTTAGCATATTTACTGCAACAAAATTCAATACCAAGTTATGTATATGTTTAAGTCATTGCATTTACATGCTTCTGAAAGTACGGACTGACAGACAATTAACCCCTTGTTCGAAAATTCCCCTATTATTATTTTTTTTTCAATTCTTATATTAGTTCACACTCTCCCTATATTTCTATCTTGTTCAATACATACATGTACCTTTTTCAAATTTTATATCTATATTAATAAAAATGCAACTCGAAATGCGTTGCTAAGCGCAAAACTAGAGAACGGCTTGACCGATTCGGCTAATTTTTTAAAAAATATTTTCGTTAAAACACAAGGAATGTTCTTATGGAGAGAAAAAATGAAAAAGCTGCGAGGAAAATAGTTAAAACGACAATTTTCTTACTTTCCCGCCAAAAATCTACATTTCCTTCCCCCACAGCAACTGAGTAAGATAGCAGGAAGTAATAAATTATGATTTGTTTAGAAAGAAATAAGCGAAGCCAGTTGATTTTCATTCATAGATAATGGGATGTTTAAAAAAGAAAGAAAATAGTTGCTTTTATTATTAGTCTGTATGAATATTTAATCTATGCCTGCTCGAAATAAAATCTGGGCAGGGAAGAAAAAAAAAGAATAACAAAGGGAAAAAAGAGTTTGTAGAAAGAAAAGTAGTGAAGAAAGAAAGGATAGAAAAAAAAGAAAGAAAAGAAGGGTGTGTGTGTTTCACCATTATTTCCTCTATGCGCGGCATTTTCCAAGCTGTTTTTAAACTTTCGCGTCGCTTGAAAACCAATTGTGCCTTTATTCGTTTAGTGTGTTTACATTTATGAAAATTTGGATCTCATTATTCTATAAAAATGTGGAATTTCAGTCCTTTCCCTCCATCATTTAAGTAAAATATCGATTCCGGGACAATCATTGCTCGGATAGAAAGAGAAAGATGAGTAGTACAATGAACAGAACATCTGAAGAAAATAATACTATAAAGGAATTATATGATTATCAAAATTTATTTGGTTTAAAAATATTTTGATGAAAAACCTGTTAAGAGACACAGTTACATAAAATATTATATGAAAATTTTAGCGAGCATTAATATTGGCGAACCGACTGGTCGCCAAAGGCGGCTAGTCGTTAATAAAATACTTTTTATTCATCCACTCAAGTTCAAGTAAATTTTTTAAAACTTGTTGTGAATGACAATCGATGTTAGAACAGTTTTTCAAACATTAATTCATTAATTTGTTTAATTTTTTTATTAATTAAAAACTAACATTCCTGCCAAAAATCTTTTCATCATTTTCCAGCCTCCAAATGAGTAAGTGTAAGATGAAAATAAAAGTCACTAAGCGATCAGACGAGTTCAAACAAAAAATCACCTGTCATAACATTGCGGTTGGAGTTCAAAGGTCAAAAAAAGATTTCTAAAGATGTTATGTCTGCAAGTACGAATTTGTTCGATATTATGGGTTTTTCCATCATCCAAATATACTTACTGTTGATGGAAGCCCATATTCTAATTTTTTGTTAGGGTTAGTTTTCTTTCAAAAGGAATTGAACTATAATTATTATAAACTGACATAACAAGTAGTTAGAATTCGATTAAGAATAGTTAAGCATAACTAATAAATAATTAGAGCTTTCAAAAAGCAAGTCTCAAATGACCTTAGTTGGTACTTTCTGTTACAAAATAAAAGAGTACATAGTACTAAATTTCTTCAGCTGAACTATTCAGATATGAAATGAATGCTGATTTGCAGTTTTCTCTTGCGTTTAGATATAAACTATGAAAAGAAAAAAGACAAGGTCTTGTTAGATAATAATACATTTTCATTATAAATCATCCCATGTTAATCAGAAGATTGCAAAGAAATTATATGTTCAAGATGTATCTTCCTTTCAAAACAAAATTTTAAAATGGTCTTTCTTGTTCTTAAATTAAATTTGAATTTGATTTTTATTAAAACCATTCTCAAAAGTGAGCGTCCTAGATTTTTGTGCATTTACTAGCTTTTATTCTTTTTTGATTCCTAAAATTATTTCACACTCTTCCTATATATATGTCGTGTTCAAACTTCCATTCGTTAATAAAATACTTTTTATCCACTCCAGTTCAAGTAAATTTTTTAAAACTTGTAGTGGACGACACTAGATGGTAATACAGTTTTTTCAAATATTAATTCATTAATGAAATTTATATTAATTTTTGATACTTTAAATTGAGTTTTAGCATATTATAATGAAAGTTGAGATTAAAAGGCACTATCTCAATCAGTAAGATACTAGGATTTTAGTATTTTTCACGTGAAGGTGAAGAATGCAAGATCGATTATTGTGAAAATCAATCATTTTTTTTAATCATTTATTTATACTAATTGTAATTAATTAATAAAAATTAACTAAAATAATTTTTCTACCTATTTAGGAGTTTAATTAATTTTTTATATTATTTGTTTTCTGAATTGAGTTTGACTAAAAACGCTACCGTTAATCAATTAATTGTGACTAAAGAATGCTCTTCAGTATTGATCGTGACATTGTTTGATAGATATTTTCGAATCATCAAAGTTCTATTGTACACCTGTTATTTTTTCTTCTTTCTATAGAATTGTTTTTATGGAAATTTTTTATTGATAAGATATATTATTATTTAAACATAATTTAGCATATTTTTAATCCATAGGCAAGTGCCATAAGTAACAACAACAACATAGTTATCTGTTTATGCAGAATTCATTTTTAAGTTGTAGTGGATGCGTATTTTTTGCTCTATGACCAAACTCGTAACGTTATAGTTTGTAACCGAGTAACATAACCACTATACAAAAAGTAATTACTTGTGTACCGTAGATATTATCTGGCTTATAAAACTTTCACCATAGGTTCATTTCATTTAGATTAATTCGAAACAATCGCTATTCTCTTCGAGTTCGAATAATTGAAATGCAATAAGACTTTTTAAACTTCATTCATGAATTATTGTTGCTGTATTTCATCAACTTTCAATGGACACTAGTTCTTTTCCATTTCTAACTAATATGTATTTTTTAAATCATTTCTGAAAAGGATGCAATATAATAAAAGGTTTTTCAGTTTTAGATGCAACAATCTTAAGGTAATTATAATTTCTAAAACGCGATTGACATTGTAATAATAGAAGAGTATATACCCACAACATTATAATATTATACATCAAGTCTTTCAGAAGGATTTTTTTCTGACACAAATCTAACAAGCTCTGTCAACCAAGTGACTTCAGATTTTGAAATTCGAGCCGAAACAGAAAAATACCGCCAACAGAAAACTCCTGCATTGCTGTCACAGACTCAAAGATTTCCAAAACATTGGCCAATCTCTCGGAAATGCCTTGGGGGTGTCAACACGTCCGAGACCTTGTTGGCGATCCTCGAGGCCGATTAAATTCTCGACTTTCTCTTTTTGTTTGTTTTTTCATCTCCCCCCCCCCTTTTTTTTGTTTCTCCTCCCCTTACAACTATAGTTCTCACCTGTGTTAATTTTTCATCGCAATTTTTCCCCTTCGCCTACCGAATTACTTGGCATTCATCTCATCGAACATTGCGGTTTTAAGGTTACATTTTGGCAAGTTTTCTAATATCGCCAAATCGGAGCGGTAGATTTTTTTATATTGTCGCCAAACTGGAAGCCAAAGATCATTATTGCTGATGGGGAAATTTTCTTTATTACCAAACGATTGTGATGAGCAAGAATCGTTTTTATGCCGATGATTACATTTAGGTGTATTAATGATACACAATTCATGCTTTGTGTCACGTGCATATGCAAATGAACAAGTGATACACCACGCGGTATGGTATGAGTAATTTTGATACTCGTATTTTATTCGTTATTGCCTTTATTTCAGGTTCAGGGGGCCTTGAAAGTTTATTTACTTTTTTTTATCCTGTTGCATCCGGATTCGCTATTAGAAGCAGTTGAAATCCCAAAAATTATTGCCGATTCTGAAGATTAAAGTTCTTATTCCTTTCAGATGTCAACCAATATCTGATCAAAAAATGCCTATCAGGATAAACAGAGGTTTGAGTTTTCAAGCGTTTTCAAAATCTAAGGATGTAATGTTGTTGTAGATAAAAATAAACCCCTTTTATGCTAAATAGAAGTTTTTATCTTCAAAATAAAATAATTGTGAGCTTATTAAATCTGAAAACTCATAAAAATTCTGGCGGTTTTAATGTGAAAAATTATTAATATTAGACAAAAATCGAAAAAAGACAAACTATGAGGGCGTTTACCCATATTCAGAGTAACATATATTTATTTTTAAAAACATATTTTGGAATCTTTTTAAATGTAAACATTTTTTAAATTTTTTATAAAGGTTCTCGGAGGTGTATTATTTCTTTTATCTGATTCACAAATCTTTGATTAAGAAATTCTATTTCACCGTCTATAATACAGGGTGTATCAAAAGTCATTGACATGTTATAAAATTAAGTAACAAATCAATAAATTGATGTAGTAAAATGTGATCTACACTAACGTTCTCGAAAATATAATTTTTTAAAAAAATTTTCTACAAATAAAAAAAACTAGTTCGAAATCGTTCACATAGATGGCACTGTATCTTATAGAAAGTCAAACAATTATAGATGAAAATTAAATTTAATTTGTACTATCTACTACCAAATTTCAAAGAATTCAACTTTTAGAGAAGAAATACTAAAATCCAGTCCATGTTTCCGCATGTATTAACAGGACTGTCCATCTGGGAGCTTCAGCAGATGCTATGCAATGGCGTCCAGCAAGTGAGTGGTCACAATATGATCAAGAATTAAAATAATTTTCTCAACGGTAATAGCGGGATGGAAAAAAGGAAGGAAGAGCTTTAATTGAAACAATCGATAAATTAGGAAGTATATGAAGTTCACAGATGTGTTATAGTTGTACAGTAAGAAATTTCATATGTTCCAAAAAAATTAGGGCATAAAAAGTTTACTATACAAAAAATTACTTTAGAAAAAATTTAGGTCCCCAAATGATTTTTTTTGCACCCGAGCTCCTTTATAGAGAAGACCGACTCTGGTAATAGTTATAGAAATAACAGAAGTACAATTTCAATTTATGCAATTTACACAAACAAAAATAAAAAAAGAACAGTTTTTCCGGCTGTCCGAATATAAGCTAATGCGATAATTACAAAACCAAAAGCTCTAGAGGAATCAAAATTAGTTGTTGTTTCTTATGGCGCTATGGACAGGCTCGCTGAGGTGGTCAGCGATTTAAGTCTAATCAGTGTCTCTTGTTTTGTAGTACCGCCAATAGGGCCAAGAGTACGACTTTTGCTACTCACTCATCGCATTCGCTTTCACTGCCCCCTTTTGCAGGGGGTCACATTCACACATCTCACAGATAGCACACAGAAGAACAACCATGCCCGAAGTGGAACTCGACGCCAGACCAAGGAGAAGACTCACTATCCTCTGCCAGAACGCCAACTCAAAATGAAGTCACAGATTCAGCCTTGTAGGTCGACAACAAATTTAGAACCAAATCCATCGAATAGTTGATTGTATGTTAGTGTGTAATTTCACAATCACGTAAAGGCAATGATTTAAATAAATGAAATTCGACATGTGATTTTGTGACTACAGTTTTAATTTCGTGCGATATTTTTGCTTCAGACAGTCAGAAAAAAAAGGAAAAATAGAATTTTATTTACTTGATATATATGCATTAATGGTATTTATCATTCAAAAAAGTCCACAAAGACGTCCTGCTGCTTGCCAATGGCACGTGGCAAGCAATGGGTGCGATATGAATAAAAGAAAACTGGTATTTGTGTATAATACACAAATACCAGTTTTCTTTTAGTAATACCCAAAAACCAGTTTTCTTTTATATACTACGAAATGCACAGCTCTCTTATAAAGATAAATTCATTGATTTGAACAAAATTCGAGAATATGCCAAAACATATAAGGGACATTTCTTCCGTTGGTTTAACTTCAGAATAAGATGCTCTAGAACAGGGATGACAAACTAATGATACGTGACATCATATTTTGAGCACGCCAAATATAAAACGGTTTGCATGTGATTTTATTTATAAAATAAACGTGTCCCAAGTCGATTGATTGGAAATTGAAGAATTTAAAATTCAACTGATTTCCAGTCTAGTTCAAACGGATTCAAAAATTGAGTGAAACAAAGAAGAAGTTAGAACTGATTGAAACAGAAAGATTAACAAGCAGTATAGGTAAAAATGGCAGTAACGAAATTTCAGAAACGTGGAAATAGATTCCAGGCGCTTTTAACTGTTTGGAGAAGCTGACTCATGCTATTTTAATCATATTTTCATCCACCTATATCCTCAAGTCATTATTTTCACAGGTGAATAACATTAAGAATTCGCTTATAAAAGTTTGGAAGAGGACTCCAATTCAGCGTGCATTCTGCTAAAAGTAACATCGTAAAATCCTATATTTGCCATCTAATCTGCAACAAGAGAAAGTCACAATAATGTTCCTGTAATTTGAATCACACATATAACTGAAATCTATACTACTATACAGTGCAAAATGTATTTTTCCGTAGTCAATAAAGAGTTGAGTTGCTAGCATTTAGTTTTATTATTTTTCACTAATCGCATCAAAACTATTAAATGGCACGTCTATAATAACTCAGTAAACATTTCTTTAGAAAAAAATGGCAAGTTGATCCATAAAGGTTCGAAACCTTCTCCAGAATATACAAGAAAAATATAATATTTAATTTGGAGAGACAGAGATATGATGAAAAATGATAGATAGATTACATAATTAAAAATAATAATAAAGCAATAATGACCAATTAAAATAATTTTTTACTAATTAGAAAGTAAATAACAGGGGATTTTCAATAGAATGAAAATTAGAAAATATCGATCAAGTGATGTAACTCTCGAAATTCTTAAACCTATTTTTAGTCCAAGCATTTGGTTAATGTGTTTAAGACAAATTTAATTCAAAAAGTAAGAATAAAGATAATAACATTTATTCAAAGCACACAAATATATTACATGCACCCTTTTATTCATAATTTCGTTTGTATGACAATAATGTTATTACGAATAATTCTCACACAAGAACGATGCGAAGTTGCAGACTTTATTGTCTAGGAAAACGCATATTAAAAATACACAACACAAGCTACAAACTCATTGCGAATTAACTCTATTTAATCCTCTAATTTCGGGTAACAGCAAAACTATAGAACGCACATCAAAAAAAGAAAAGCTGCTCACTCTCAAGCTAGGCCAACTAACGTAGCTCGTTTCCCGAACTGATCTGATTCCCCTCTTTAAGCCTCACCTTTAAATAGTATTCCACTAAAGTGGGCGAGGAAAACGCAGAAACTACCGTTCATTCCGGACAAGTCTGGAAATTTCCCAAGCATTCTCTAAGAACAAATCTTTATTTCTTTGCTTACACTGCACATTTTAAGGTGTAGTAAAAATGATTAGCAATCTCGTTACATCACCAGCACCCCTACATCTCCAAATTAGTCCAATATGGTGATCTCCTGTTGTAAATCCCCTTAGGACGGTCTTTTATGACTGACGCGCGATTCCATTACAATTAATTTTATAGAATTAAACTTTTAAAAATATTTAAAATATTTACAATATTTATATCTAATTTACACCAAATTCATAAATATTTACAATATTTACAATTCATAAATATTTGCAAAATTCATATCTAATTTACACCAAATTCATAAATATTTACAATATTCATATCTAATTTAAACCAAATTCATAAATATTTGCAATATTCATATCTAATTTACACCAAATTCATAAATATTTACAATATTTATATATAATTTACACCAAATTCAGAATTTTTTACAATATTCATATCTAATTTACACCAAATTCATAAGTATTTACAATATTTATATCTAATTTACACCAAATTCATAAATATTTACAATATTTATATCTAATTTACACCAAATTCATAATATTTTTATAAACAAGCCTATTCACAGGAAAGAACATTTAAAATTTGTGAATTATTTTGAATTATAGTAATTCAAAAGCACATACATCTAAAAATAGCATTTTCTTGCTGTTTCCAAATTAATTTTGGATTATAGCAATGAACATATAACAGAAAGGCGTATCCTGTTTTTCCTTTTCAAAGATTATCTCTAAAGGTCATAATAAAAAACACATTTTAGTATTAGCTTCACGTCTTAATAGTCCCACGCTTGCAAATGATAACTGAATACAATTTCATTTTTCTAACGACAAACACAGAGGTTATTCGAGTTCATTTATAAAAAAAAACAGTTGAACTTCTCTGAAGCATTAACTACTTATTACTGAACCTTAATTATTCTGAAGTCAATTCCAATAAATACTGCTTTTAAGTCATTTTTTTTATAATTGCTGGTCAAATCCTTTTGAAAGAAAATGCAAACAACCAAATCTCATAATATGCGTGTTCCTCCCTCAAATGATTGTAATTGATAGAGAGGGAAAACCGCAAACTCTCAACAATTTTGAGTGTTTGCTGACGAAACATCCTTAAGAAAACTTTTCTAGCCTTTGAACCCCAACCGGAATGTTATTGGAAGGTGATTTGTGTTGGAATTCGGTTTATCGTGCAGTGACATTTTAAACTTTTGCACTCAAATGTCTCTTCTCAGAAGCTGTATTATTTTGATAATTTATTTATTTAATTGTAATCGTAATTACTTAGAATGGGAGAGAGAGTGTGAGAATCTATACTTCCTGCAAAGTGATAAGAAGGCATTGATTAATTTCAAGTGACATTCAATTACATGTATTTATTTTTCAGTGCAGTAAGAAGTTATGAGAATAACTTTGTATCCCTATACCAAATGCGAAGGATTAATCGATTGATAATGTAGAAATTGCGATATGCAGAAAAGTTAGTTACATTAAAGTTGCGATTAATATTGAAATTTCAGTATGAAATATCATAATTAACTAATATAATAACACAAAACTGTTTAAACATTTTTTAAAAAATCAGCAGTTTTAAGTTATTATATTGGTTAATTTTGATATTTCATACTGAAATTTCAATATTAATCCCGACTTTTGTTCCAAAAGTGTTAGAGTAAGTAATAATAAAAATTGGATCGCTTTCGAATAAATTTAAAGAGCCTGGGACATTTATTAGAAACGTTATTTATTGGTATAAAATACTTTATTAACCCCACTAACTCATAAATAAATTAACATAATGTTTTAAAATTTTGTGTGACTTCTTCCATAGTGTTACTCTTAATGCATGTAAAATTTCAAATTGCTAAGGTGAAAATTGCAAGCAATCATTCTAAAGGTCCCTGGTCGCCTTAACGTCCCTTTGTAACGATACACAAAGGCTATTTTGGGAAGGATCTTGTAATTTTGAACCGTGGTCAGATAACGAGGACGCTATCTGAGTTGGAATCCCCCTCTCCACAAAACACCAACGGGAGGACGTTTGACCCTGACGGATTTAACGTACAAAAGACCCCCTTAAAGGACTGTATTTCTGGCCATCTTCTTTGTTTTAAGAAAACAATGTAATAAATAAGAGGGACTATTCTCTTGTACACTTTAATAAAGATCATCTCTCTTCCTCCGTATAAATTTATGGACCTTCGGTAAAGTCCGAGTACCTTGAATGATAAATGCTGATTGGAAATTTGAAAATATAGATCTTTTGAGCGAATCCAAGCATTTTATAGAATTTTTTTTGTTAGATCGTGTATTTTAGACATCTATTTTACCGACCAATTGGTACCAAATTTGGTACAAAACTAAAGTTGTAAGAAGATAATATACCTAATTTTTTAAATTTAAATTATTGCGTTTATAAATTATTGCATTTCTATGTACGTGAAAGTATAGACAAAAGATATATTAGGCTAATTCTTTTAATAAGAATCTAGGCTAATGTGCTGGCACAGCACGTCTTGGGTTCGAGTCGAGCAGGGTTGTTCTTCATCTGTTCCATCTAAGAGAAGTGTAAATGTGCCCCGCCCCCTTTAAAAAGGGGCTGTGCAAGAGAATGCGATGCGTGAATAGCTAAGATGTTCGCTTGGCCCTAGTTGGCGCTATTTGAAACAAGAGACGGCTTAAAATGGCTGCGCGTTGCGAGCTTGTCAATGGCATTTGCAATTAGAAACAACAACAGTAATAATCTATATTGTGGATGCTACGCTTGTGTACCAAATTTCCTCTACCTAGCTTTTTTAAATTAAGTTAAGTTTTTTAGTTAAGTTATCAAAATGCATAAGCAACAAATTGGTGATTTAACACTTTTGAGGCATCTATTTTTCGCTTTTAGGGTTATTAGAAAATAGCGCAGATGATTGTCACATTTGGCGATTTATCGCCAAAAAAAAGTTACAACTTGCAGGAATGTCCTCCACTTACCCGATTCTCGATAAATCGACGCATAGGTATTTTAATAGTCACACTATTGTTTCAAACCTATTTTTTAGTTAAGACAAACAATGCTTTAAAAATAATAATTTTCTCATATGGGAACATGAAATTTGAAATAGCAGATTTCATTAAAAAATATTAATGAAAATGAAAAATGAGGAAGATAGATTTAAAAGGAAAAGGGCAGTATCTAAATACGATTTATTTTTTAGCTAATGCTTCTTTTGCTTATTATTTTTCTTCACATTTATGTGAAAAGTAATGCATCAAAGGTTATATATGCAATTAAAAATTCAGAGATCATTATTTCCATTAATATATAAGTGTTATGATGGATAAAACTGATTTCTTAATTTTTCAGAAATTTATTCTTAAAATCTCCTAGTTTTTTAAAAATTACTTTAAATAAATAGGAAAAGGGGGCTAATAACAGCACAAGAAAGAAGTTCTAACATATATTCAGAGCATTTATAAATATTTTTAAATATTGACGAAATTTTATGTAAAATGTTTATACATAAAACACAAAATCGCATGTTACAGAAATCGCGCTTATTACTTATCGAAGAATGGCAACATTCCTGTATCAAAGAGCCATCATGCAAATTTGATGCTGTTTCATTCATTGAATATTTTTACAGGAGAATTAAATCCAACGCTTCGCTCAGCTAATTAATGGAGTTGCAAAATATTATTAGAAATATTTTATTATTAGAAATATTTAGATAGCTTCTCCATCTCACCAAAAAATACATTCAGTCATAAAAAAGAAGATATAAATGAAATAACGAAATAAACTTCAAACAAAAAAAACTATTCGAATGCAAAAATAGGCTTAACCATTTCAGATTGATAAATGGTTTATCAACAAGTGCATCAAAATGCCAATCGCCCAAAATCTCACCTAAAAATAGATATTCTGAATGGAATCCGAATTGGTTACAAATGGCTCTTAAAGATTGAAAAATAGGCGAAAAATTGACTTAAAATATTTTAATTTTGGCGACTTTATATTAATTTTAAATCTAGTCTTAGCATTACAACTTGCTATTGGAAATAAATTTTCTAAGTCAATTATAGATACTTTTCCGTTAGCTGGCGTCAGTGAAAAATCGCCAAAGAAATTTTGGCGGAATTCTACTTTATTTGGCTATTTTTCACTGACGCCCGGATAACGGAAAAGTATTCTGTTATCTTCCAAAAAAATGATCTTCGCACTACCGTAAGACTAAAAAAATATTTTTTTAATGATACCAATCTCCTTTTTACATAATTTTCTCTTTAAAAAAATAATATTTTTAATTCAATTTGATACATTATCTGAAAAATTGCTTTTAATTATTATGAAGGAATTCAAACTATATAGAAAACATTTAATATCAAGTTTTTGCATACATGTAATCGCATGTTTATATGCATTGATTAATTTGAAATATAATGATTGAATTCATGTTTCTCTATCGTATCAAATAACAAATTAATACTGTAAACAAACTAAAATGCCGATGAACGAACCAAAGGCATATAATTATTTATAATTTTTTCAAAAATGTCTTTCTTGTGGTATTATATGTATTTTCCTTCTGATGCAAACTTATAATTTTTATTGATTTGATTAATTTATCTTATTATTTTTAAGAATAATTGATTATTTATTTTTTATGTATAGCTGCTTTAATGCGAAAACAATTGTTGAGGCGATTTATTTCTATTTATCATTTTATAGATAGATGAAGGTTGAATTTTCAAGGTTAGTCTTAAGATCATTCCAATTAATTCCTACATAAAAAACTTATATGTAGAATGCTTTTATGCTGTAAATTTGCCTTTTCTTTTTATCTACTACTTTATGAATTCCCTCTTTCTCCTTCAGAATGGTTTCCTTGATATTTGTGAAGGGACTTGCAAGTGGATTTACACCACCCTTAATGGCCTGCCTGTTTAATGACTTGTCCGGAATTGTCCGTCCCATCTTATGAGATTTTTTCATCCGAAAATTTGATTATGTCGCTTTAGGCTTGTATTGCATTCATCTACTAGCAATCGTTTCCGATGCGAAATTCATATATAGCAGCTTTACATGATCATGTATTTAGAAATCGATAAAAAGCTTATAAGTATTTGCTACACTAAGACAGAATGCCTTATACTTCAGCTATTAGATACTTCACATATGTATGTATTACTCATTTTGTTTCATTGTTTTATAGTTTTCAGTGACATTTTACAAGCAATAAAATGTACATTTACATCCTCTTGTAAATCAATCTCACGTGATTACATATAGATTGGTCCAAGAAGATACCTTTTTCAAAGACGGCAAAACATCATATAATTTGATAAAACCAGATTTTCCAAGTTTAAAAAGATAGAAAATGTATAACTTTTTATTTCTTACATGAATTTTACAATCGACGAAACATTTCTTTGTGGGATTGAGGATTTTCTACTGTTCAAATCTTCATTAATTTGAAAAACATGATTTGAGATTAAGTTTGTCTGTGAACACGATTACTATAAAATGCAACGATTTAGTATGCAATTTTTTCACCAAATTTCCAAGTAACTTTTTAATTTTAAACTTAATCCATAAATGGAAACTTCATCTAACCATATAAATGTAAATACAATAACTGAAACCAGGTGAATGGAATCAACCATATTGATTTATGGTTGTACATTTGCAAAAATTTCCGGGCAATTCAAGTTTGATTATCCGTCGGTTTTTATATTTGTAAGCATGACAACACTTTGAATCGAAAGTTCAATAACTTGGTAGAACAAAATCTGATATTTGATATTGTCACTAACATTTAAAATTTTATCAAATTTTGTACTGAATCCTTTAGAAGATTGAGTCTCTTTCTGTCTGAGTGTTTGCTTGAATGTCTTTTTTGTCTGAGTGTTTGTTTGAGCGTCTTTTTGTCTGAGTGTTTGCTTGAGTGTCTTTTTGTCTGAGTGTTTGCTTGAGTGTCTTTTTGTCCGAGTATTTGCTTGAGTGTCTTTTTTGTCTGAGTGCCTTTTTGTCTGAATGTTTGTTTGAATGTCTTTTTGTCTCAGTATTTGCTTGAATGTCTTTTTGTCTCAGTATTTGTTTGAGTGTCTGAGAACTGCATGTTTGCGGATATGCGAGTAATATTATTCGAAAAATCAATGACTTAAATTATTGAAAACTGTTGTTTAGTTCATGAATAAAAGAATGCCGTTCCGATGAGTTCGAGTTGTAGATTCGAATTATTCGTTATTCCAAGTATAAAAGGAAAATATCATCAAACGCAAATTGAATGAATAGACTCCTCCCCCCCAAAAAAAAAACTACCTTTCTACGCTGTACAATATGGGACAAAACGATTCCAGTTGTGTTGGTAAATAAGAAAATCACGAAGAAAATATCCCGCTGGGGAAACTTTTAAATGATAATATTATTTTCCAACATTTTAAATTACTTATTTCTTTATGTTTATGCATATTAGTGTTCATATTTTCATCAAATTAATATTTTTCAATATTCCTCTACAATATTCATTATGTTAATGTTGGTCAATGATTATATTTTTATCATATAACTTTTTGATATTCTTCTGAATAATTAATATTTATGTTTAGGTATATCAATGATTATATTTTTATCATATTATTCCATTTGGATATTATTGTACATTATTTATATTTATGTTTATGTAGGTGAGCGATTATATTTTTATCATGTTAGTCCTTTTCAATATTCTTCCACATTATTTATATTTATGTTTGTATAAGCTAGTGATTATGCTTTTATCATACAATTGCTTTTTGATATTCTCCTGCAATATTTATATTCATGTTTGTATACGTTAGTGATTATATTTTTTTATCAAATTATTCCTTTTGGATATTAGTCTACCTTATTTATATTTATGTTTGTATACATTAGTGATTATACTTTTATCAGATAATTTCTTTTTGATATTCTCCAACAATATTTATCTTTATGTTTGTATACGTCAGTGATTATACTTTTATCGCATAATTGCTTTTTGATATTCTCCAACAATATTTATATTTATGTTTGTATACGTTAGTGATTATATTTTTTATCATATTATTCCTTTTTGATATTCTTCTACATTATTCAATTTCTATTATTGGTTCACACTCGTCAAATATAGTTATACTGCAATCGGTGTGGTGTCTATGAAGATGAGAAAATTTTCTCCGATTTTTTGGAGGGTGAGCGAAGTGCTTGGACCTGGCTTTAAGTTCTTAACCTTCATTCAAAATAAATGGATAAGCGTAAAGCGGCTTAACGATGATATTAGACAGCATGATTATACTAAAAAATATAACAATGCAGAATTTATTATAGTTTTCTCTTTAAGATAATATATAAAGCATTGATGATAGTTCTTTCATTATGCAAATTTTAAAATTATTCATGATTAATAAATAATTAAATTTGAAAGGTAAAAAGTGCACATCTGATCCTGAAATGGGTCTAGAAAGGAAAGGACAAATTTCGGGTAGATTTTATTCACCATTTCGTGGCAATTATTGAGACAGGCATATTATATTTTATTTTGTACTCTTTATACCATCAAGCCGCTCAGAAACGTGGAAAACGTGACGAAGTACGTCTCGATTTTAGTCACGTAATATTAGGTGAAAAAAGCCGGCAGTTTGCCAAACTGACATAGAACTAATAAATTTTTTAAAAAGAATTTCTTCTTTTAATTCAAGGGAAACAGGATTAGAGATCTTTATGGGGAAGTTTATTACACTATAACTTAAAACCAGCCTTTGTTAAATAAAGTAATGATAGTAGTTACATAAATCTGACAAACGAAGAATGAAAATTTATGTATTATGTTAAACTCAAATTGCCATTAGATCTCGCATATAGTTTAAAATAAATGCGATTTTCTAATTATATAATGTATTTGTATAATGAATTCATAGCATATGTATTTTTGAATTATCTTTAAAAAATTACTTTTGAATATGACAAAAAAATTACAATATTTTTTAAAATATTTGAATGCATAAAAAATAAATATTGAAACGAAATCTGCCATGCATATTTCAATGTATCGTGTCATAACATCATTTCTTGAGTGGCCAAGCACCACGTGCTCGTGCAAGTTAAATTGTATTTTTATTGATTTTAATGGTTTCATTGAATGAGTCACTTTAGTATTGCAAACGACCCAAAAAAACTTTGTCCCGCATTGATTGTTTAACGAAATATCGCATTTCCTATTTATTGCATTTCATATAATCACGTGCTCAAAATGGCATTTTCTAGGTTTTATTTGTTGTAGTCATTCACTTATTTTTTCTTAATCAGAGCTTTTGTAAATGGGATGACATCGCATTATTAAAAGCTGATTTTTTGAGATGCTCGTGCAGATAATAAAATGTTTATCTTTCACCAACGGATTTTTGATGACTCTAAAAACCTCATCTCAAGAACAATATCATGTTCTGGCTTGATAAATAAAAATAGAATATAAAGGATTTGCTTTATAGCATCTAATATTTTCCCAGATATCTCGCATATAGATTTGAACGAGTAGCTTTTCAAATTTTGACGCTAATCTTTTAAGCTTTTATACTTTATCGCATAAAAAATATAGGGAAAGTATTGTAATCGTCAAAAACATTCCAATTCGAGATTTTGACGAATCTTACGGTTTTGGAAGCCCCCTTGAGTTAGAAAAACAATGTCTGTCTTCTTGTATGCAGCAAAAACACTCTGTTAGACGAATAAATATCTCTACACCAAATGCGACCGTTACATAAAATTTTTGTCAAATTTCGAGAAAACTCTGTATAATTTGCCCAACTGTTTGAATGTGATTCGTTAACAAAAAAGAGAAGAGAGTGAGATAGATAAATTTCATCCCCAGCTTTAACATCTGTGTTGTAGACATCTATCGAATTTTGAGTCAAATCTAAGAATGGCTTGACCTTTTGCCTGTCTTTTCAGGAACATGTAACCGCGATAATTTAAAATCCCAATGACTTAAATATATCATATTTGATTTGATATGTTTTGATTATATATGTAGTTTTTTTATGTTTATTTGGTTGGGAAAAATGTGTCTAGAACCGAAATTCAATTATGGATAATTTTAACCACATACAATAATCGTCATTAATCGCCAAAAAAACTCGCCAAGGATCACACAAAACGCTAAATTCATGCCAAAGCTTAATTTTCGTGACTATTGAAGGCCAGTGATCTGCCAGGTATTCTCTGTGATAACATCTTTATAAGAGAACATGCAAGAAAGTTTTGGTGAGACCAGCTGATGTTTAAAAGAAAGTATTTATTTATATTCCTATCTAATCTAAATTCGAGTTTTTTAATACTTGGTCCTACCATACATCATTATTGCTCTATTTTTCATGTCTGGATTTTTTACATTTTAAAAGCAGTTGAGTTCCGTTTTCATTCCATGTTTTGATAGGACCGCGGTTCGTGAAGGTTGCGGTTTCGGATTCGAGACTCCATTCCACAGAAGAACCGTCGTGTGAATTTGTCAAGGCCAACTTTTGTCATGCTGGTTTAGTGTGGAAGAGGGTGGTGCTAGCTCAGATATCATCTTCTTCGTCTGACAGCTTTTTAAAATTACGAGGTCCATACCCAAATAGCCCCAGTGTTGCTTTACAATGGGACGTTAATATAACTACACTAAACTATACGATTGATGCAAAAATTTGACACAAAAATACGCATATAGTTAAAAAGCCTTATATAAAATTGGATGTATTTAAATCAGTGAAATTTTGAGCTATCTTGTTTATGTATTTCTGAAAGGAAGACCGACAGACAGTCAATACCTTGTTGGATTTGACTCAAAATTTAATAGATGTCTACAATACAGATTTAAAGCTGAGGACCGAATTTTATCAATCTAGCTCTCTTCTTGTTGTAGTTATCATGTTAACTTATGAAGAGCCGGACATTTAAAATTCCTCAGAACAGAATTTACTCAAAATTTGATAGAAATTTGGAAATATCCTGCAAAGACTATATACTAAAATTCCACCGTCTATGTCAAAGACTTTTGCATCCGTTTTTGTCACAGACAGACAGATAATTTTTCAAAAATATGTTTTTCGAACTCACGAATGTTAATACGTGAAGATTCGTCTACATTTCGAGTTCGAATTTTTGGACGATTAGTTTACTTTCTCGACAGTACGTATAAGAGAAAGTAAAAATTGTAGTCACAAAATCATGAAATTTAGAAGATAAATGCCCCCAAATATTTCAGTTTTAATAGCTTTTTATTGTTTTTCCATTGTTCCGTTTTGAAAAGTTCTTGCACACAATAAACAGACCATAAGTGAGCCAATTTGAATTAAACTTCCTTAATGTCTTATTGATGGAATCTTAGATATGAGGTCATATCTAAGCGATTTATCTGAAATTAACAGTAACTGATATCTCGACAAACCGTTAATCAATAAAAGTGACTTATTGGATAATTTGTGAGCATTAAATTCAATTAACTGCTTTGAACTGTTATTCAAGGGTAACTGACCTTACTAGAACCAGAAGCAAAACATTAAAAAAAATCGCCACACATACAAAAGAAAAACGATAAAGAAGAAAAACCAGATGGTAAGAAAACGGTTCATTTGGAACGGCGGAGGAACCAGTTGCAACAAAATGCTCAAAACAGATGCGCAGGACGATAGCGAATTTTAAAAAAATGTCGCAACTTTCAATGTTCGACGCAGGTGTGACGGTCCTGTCTTGTAGTAAGTATGTGGCCGGCTGAAGGCCAAGCCAGGATAAGTCGCCATTTGTAGTAAACTAGTTTTGCTGTCGAAATTACGGTTCGAATGTCCCTTGGGAGGAAGTCGGCGGTTAAAGAAGTGCGTGTGTTCGAGAATTCGAAAACGAGGAGGAAAAAACACCCGAGCCCTGTCTTCAGAGTGGTCCTGGAGGAAAGAAGATTCGGGAGAACTCGAAATTTTGCTCAGCGACGTAAACAAGTGTGTTGCGGAATGCGCGAAGAAACCGGCTGAAGGTAAATGTTTATCTGGCGTAGAAAATAACATTTTCGACTGTTATTTTATATGATGTGAGAATCATAAACGACGTTAATTTCAAAATTATTTGGATGAAATTAATCATTAAATTTTTTTAATTTAATATTAGATGAAATTATTCATTAAATTTTTTATTTAATATTAGAGGAAATTAATCATTAAATTTTTTATTTAATATTAGATGAAATAACATTTTCGATTGTTATTTCACTGTTATTTTATACGATATGAGAATCTTAATCAATCCACATTGATTTCATTTGTAA
Organism: Argiope argentata; assembly: GCA_026289955.1. Classification (NCBI taxonomy): domain Eukaryota; kingdom Metazoa; phylum Arthropoda; class Arachnida; order Araneae; family Araneidae; genus Argiope; species Argiope argentata. The sequence continues at coordinate 2,201,243 of JAOUZG010018352.1, read as the reverse complement.
TTCGATGTTATTAGATAAAATTAATTATTCCTTTTTTTAAATTCAATATTATGAGATGAAATAACATTTTCGACTGTTATTTCATATTGTGTGAGTATCATAAGCAACATTAATTTAATTTTTATTTCAAAACTATTAGATAAAAGTAATCATATTGAAATATAAATTAGATTAATTTGTATTTCAATATTCTTAGATGAAATTAATCATCATATTTTTTAAAATTCAATATTAGAGGAAATAACATTTTCGACTGTTATTTCACTGTTATTTTATTCGATGTGAGAATCTTAATCGACATCGATTTAATTTGTAATCCAATATTATTAGATGAAATTAATCATTACATTCTTTTATTTAATAATATTAGATGAAATTAATCATTGCATTTTTATTCAATATTATTAGATGAAATTAATCACTGCATTTTTTTCTTTAATATTATGAGATAAAATCATATTCTCGACTTTTATTTTACGCGATGTAAGGATTAGAACGATGAATTATTACGCGACAAACGATTAACGGACATTAATTTAATTTGTATTCATTTTATGAAATTAATCATAACATTTCTTTATACAATGCTTGTTAGACGAAGTAACATTTGATTATTACTTTATAGAATTTAAGAATCTTAATCAATATTGAAATAATTCGTAATTAAATATTATTTGTTGAAATCAATTATTACATTTTTTATTCACTATTATGAGATGAAATATTATTTTCGACTGTTATTTTATATGATGTAAGAATTTAAAAGGGCATTAATTTAATTTGTGTTTATTACATGAAATCAATCACAACATTTTTATATGTAATATTAAAAAATGAAATGACATTTTCGACTATTATTCAATTGTTATTTGACAGTTATTTTGTTCAATAATGTAAGAACCATAATGAACTTTAATTAATTTGTTTTTAATGTTATTGAATGAAATCAACCATTAAATTTTTAATCCAGTATCATTAGATGAAATAACATTTTCGACTGTTATTCAGCTGTTATTTGACTGTTATTTTGCTAAGATGGAAAAATCTTAATCAGCATTGGTTTAATTTGTATTTCAATATTATTAGACGAAATTAATCACTATATTTTTTATTAATAGTTATTAGATGAAAAAACATTGCCTGCTGTTATTTTATACAATGTAAGAATCTTAAAGGACATTCACTTAATTTATAGTTATTAGATGAAATTAATCGTTGCATTTTTTATATAATTTCATAAGATAAAATAACATTTTCGACTGTTATTCAGAAGTTATTTGACTACTATTTTACATTATGTGGGAATCTTAAATGACATTAATTTAAATTGTATTTCCGCATTATTAGATGGTATTAATCATCACATTTTTTTACTATTATAATAAACAAAAGTCTAATTCCAGTTTATTTTTATTATAAAAGTTTCGGTTTGTAATAAAACATAAATATGCAGTGGTATTTTTGACAAATGATATTCTAATGTTTGTATTGTTCCTTCATTATCAAACATACAATTCTATTTGTATATTGCCTGTTTGACTTACTGGAAATTAGTTTTTTTCCTCTTTTTCTTTGTGATTTAGAACGTATTTGGGTTTTTTTTCCAATGTGTTTGGAAAGCATGGTTAGAAACATGAGCAAGTCGTGGCGTAGTCCGAGTAGAATGGCAGAAAGCATGTTTAAAAAAACATGGGAAAGTGTTTAGAACTCTTATAGTACTAAAATGGAACTTTCCTGTAACAAAATTTTTGATTTGGTATTAGTTTCAAAAGCGATTAAGTCTTGGATCATGAGAACCAGGACTTCTCAAAGCTTGAAGTGATTGATTAAGAAATACTTTTTCAAAACGCGAAGAATTGTGATTGTTTTATGTATTTTATTCACATGAAACTGAAACTTATTTAATAAAAAAAGTAATTTAATGTAATACAATTATGTAAGCTTCTCGGTTTTCAAAAAAAAAAGATTTATTTAGCGCATACAAATGAACCATTCTTTAATAAAAATTATAATTTATTTTACAGCGGAAAATTGTTTTTTTGGCTTTTGTTGAAAGCACTGTGAATTACTATTTTTAGCTAAACATTTTTTTTTCTCTTTTTTAAAGAAAAAGACAAAATGCTTTATTTTTTCATTAAATTCTAACCATTATACTGCATTTGAACTTAGGCATATATTACGTAATTAAATAAAATCGTTTATCTTAAAGGGAACAATTTTATTAATTTTTGAATAACTCTCAAATAATTTATTTGATGCAATTTTATTAATTACTCGTAGAACACAGTCAAAGCTTTATTAAAATAAGGAGATCTGTATAATAGAAATAATTTTTCAAGCAATAAATATAAACAAACGAGAAAAAAAAACTTTTCCCGCTTTTCACACCATTATGAGAAATTAGTCCCAAGAGAAAACTTTTCACGCTGCAGAGGACCTTTTAGAAAGACTAAAAGAAATTATATATAGTGACAGGAGAAACTGTTTAAATTAATTAATGTGCATATGTGAAGCATTAAAACATAAATTAGCTTTTGTTTTTTGACTAAAAATATAATCAGATGTTGAATAATTAAAGAATATCTATCACATATAATTTTTGTGTTTGAGATAAACAATCTATAATTGAAGAAAAATAAAGAATATGCTCAAAATAAATTATATTTTTACTAATACATGTAACAGAATATTAAGAAAATATTATTTTGCACCGAAATAGGATTTCAAGAATTAATTATAAGATTCGATGATGTTTGGAAAATCATGATGAAGATTGCTTTTAAAGATTCAAACGATATTTATTTGTTCAGACGATATTAACTTGTTTCGAAGATTAAAGTTTAGGAATTTGCTTTGAATGTAAATGTTAATCTTTTATTTTTAAAAATCCAACAGAAACTTCATAGTAGATTAAAATAAAATATTAAATATTTCCCCCCTTTTTAACTGAAGTTTTCATATTTCTATAACCCTATTGAATCTTTGAATGAAGGAATAAAAAGAAATTAAAACTCAAAATATTTGTAATATTATATTGTTTGATGATTTGATAAATTTAGTGAACTAAATTTATTATTATTTGTAAAATTCATTTATATTAAATTATTATAAACTTAGTGAATGTAAAGTACCCCATACTCTAAAATTTATTAAAATACAAGCTTATAAACTTATTACACTTTCAGTAATCCAGTCCTTTGTTTGTGATAATTTTTGATATTATCTAAATCTTATTTCTAATATTAACTTCATATTCATAATTATATTTTCCGATCTTTAAAAATTAATTAAAAGCATTAGGAATGTTCTTGAAACTCATTTGTAATAAGAATACATTAAATGTGTAAGAATGTAATTTTAATTATCACTTAATTTTTCCAGCTACCTGACATGACCAATTCTGATTGGCTTTGGAAGGGGATATTCATCTGGTTTTGCATCATTTACTATTTTCATATAGGTAAGTTTTTAATACGTATTATATAATAAAGGAACGCAAATTAGAAAATTCTTGAATGTTTAATATTAACTTCATGTGAGGTGTATTGAAGTAGGACGAAGTCTATTAAATTTAAATATAACTTTTTAATATTTTAAGTAAAAGTTTGGAATTAATCAGAAGTCTAAAATGCTGCTTGAAATGTAGATAAATTTTAAATTTGGATATACATATGTCTGACAGTGATTTTTTTTTTGTTTTGAAAATTGAATGGTGAAAAATCTACTTGATAAAG